>CM046795.1:9137515-9342515 GCA_025617405.1 Perca schrenkii
TTATTAAAAGAAAAAACTTTTCGTCAGACGGTGTGGGCGTGGCGTGGCGGCCATTTTGAGTGTTGAGCGATGAACAAAGAAGTTGTTGTAACTTGAGTGTACGTTGTCGTATCTGCCCGAAATTTCTCAGGATGGACGAGGGTCCAGGCCTGAGGACACCTACAGGCCAAAATTGACTTTTGGTTATAGCGCCCCCCGTTGGCAACCGGAAATGCGCCTTATATGACAAACATCATCCGATTTGCATGAAACTCAGAATGTGTGGTCTACGTGTGATACTGAGCCGGCCCCTATAA
Source organism: Perca schrenkii (assembly GCA_025617405.1). Classification (NCBI taxonomy): domain Eukaryota; kingdom Metazoa; phylum Chordata; class Actinopteri; order Perciformes; family Percidae; genus Perca; species Perca schrenkii. Next base: position 9,137,812 of record CM046795.1, read on the forward strand.
TATGACCACGCCCACTTAATCAGGCCACGCCCCCTTTCATAACATTTAACCGTTTAAGGTAGAGTCTTGTGTGAGGTATCAGTGAACTCAGCAGAGACTTCCTTCATCATTGGTGATGGTTTGGCCCGCCCCCTATGCATAAGCCATGCCCCCTTTCATAACATTTGAACCGTTTAAGGTATACCCTTGTGTGAGGTATCAGTGAACGCAGCAGAGACTTCCTTCATCATTGGTGATGGTTTGGCCCGCCCCCTATGCTCAAGCCACGCCCCCTTTAATACATACTGACCAGTGACGGACTGGTAATCTGGCATTTGGGCAGATGCCAGAGGGGCCGCGGGCCCTCATGGGCCGTTTGGGCCGGCCGGCCAATCAGAGAGCCGCATGATTGTCACAGCCATGCGGCCACTTAATTGTAAACTGCGGCCCATATAATTTCTCTCGGCCCTCTTTCAAGCATCAATAACAAAGTTATTTTGCTAAATGATGGCCAAACGTATCCAAATCCTTACCACTTAATAGTTATGTAATCTGATTTGTATTTATACCACATATGAGTCTCTCAATATCACAGTCATGGTTACCCTCTACAGTCATGAACTTTTACATCAGTCTGTATTGTTTTGTAGCAAAATTACTTATTCAGATCAGATGTTCAAAAACGTAAATGTGCGTGGTTTGAAATAAACAAATCTCTACCTGCATTTCTTTTATTTGAATATTTTTTTGCTAAAGTTAAAATTAAGCAATGCCTTCTGGGAATTTCAAGACTGAATTAAGTAGAGCCGAGTAGACCGCGTCTGCGTCTTTATGTGTCTATGGTCTGCGTCAGGTGGCATGTTAGCAACACAGCTGAGCCAGCACACCAGGGAGAAAGACAGGACAGTGAGGAATATGAGGAAGAGGAAGAACAAAACGACCAAGAGCAGGATGAAGAGATAGACATGGATAACGAATCTATGGAACTAACCAACACAGAACAACAAGGCTGCTGTGGGTCTGAATGTGGATTACCAGAAGTAACAGAGATGGAGACCAATGCTGCAGGAGGGAGGTACAGTAAGTTTGACTACTTCAGAATATTATATTATTATGGAGCGGCTGGCTCTGATGATTTATTCTTTCTTTTTTTTATGTCTATGTTTTGGTGCAGTTGTTTATAGGGAGTTTACGTTCACCATCACTGGGGCTATCAAAAGTGCGTGTTCTTTCTGTTCGTCAAAAGTTCTATCTGCGAAACCCCCCACCACCACCACCACCACCACCGGTGGGCCGCTGGTGGTGGAAATGCCAGGGCCGTTTTTTGTTCCCAGTCCGTCACTGATGCTGACCCATTTAAGGTAGAGTCTTGTGTGAGGTATCAATCATCTCAGCAGAGGCTTCATTTTTAATTAGTGATAGTATGGCCCGCCCCCTATGTTTAAGCCACGCCCCACTTCACAGCTGATGAACCGTATGACGTAGAGTCTTGTGTGAGGTATTGTTGAACTCGGCAGGGAGTTCCCTTTTCAATGGTGACGATTTGCGGCGTCTGAGCGCCGAGCGAATGCACGGTCGCAAGGAGCGCCATCCGCCGGTAACCCCGACGCGCGCAGAGGCGCGAGGGCCCGTCCCGACAGCGGCGAAGGCCCTATTGAAACTGAAGGAATTATTTTTCTTTCTTTCTTTCTATTATTCTTTCTTTCTATTCTTTTTCCCGTCAAATGAATTGGCTTTTTGAGGGCCTTAACATATACAAAAACTCACCAAATTTGGCGGTCGCATCAAGTCTGGTGAAACTTTACGTATTTTAAGGGTTTCGGGAATAGGCGCACAAAAATGGCTCGCTAGCGCCCCCTACAAAGTTAAGAAAATTGAGCCCCTGCAGTGCGTTTAACGTAGACTCACGATACTTGGTACACATATGTAACATGTCAAGATGTACAAAAAACTTCATTAGAGCCATACCCTAAACCCAACAGGAAGTCCGCCATTTTGAACTGAAAGTTCGAAATTAGTGCGATTTTGGCCATTTCCACATGTCGTACTTTAACGAACTCCTCCTAGAGATTTCATCCGATCAACTTCAAACTCGCTCTGTGCCATCTTAAGATGTTAAAGATGAAAAGTTGTTAAAAGAAAAACTTTTCGTCATAGGGCGTGGCCGTGGCGGGGCGGCCATTTTGTGCGTTTCGCCGCCGAAACAGGAAGTGGGTGTAACTCGAGTGTACGTTGTCCGATTACCTCGAAACTTTTCAGGATTCATAAGAGTCCAACCCTAAGGACAAATAAAGGCCGATATTTACTTAAAGTCATAGCGCCCCCTAGTGGCAACAGGAAGTAGGCCTAAAAGTCAAGGTGCTATACTTTAACGAACTCCTCCTAGAGATTTCATCCGATGGACTTCAAACCTGGTCTGTACCATCCCAACACCTTATCGATGAAAATTTATTAAAAGAAAAACTTTTCGTCAGACGGTGTGGGCGTGGCGTGGCGGCCATTTTGAGTGTTTAGCGATGAACATAGTAGTTGTTGTAACTTAAGTGTACGTTGTCGTATCTGCCCGAAATTTCTCACGATGGACAAGGGTCCAGGCCTGAGGACACCTACAGGCCAAAATTGACTTTTGGTCATAGCGCCCCCCCCTGGCCACAGGAAATCTGCCTTATATGACAAACATCATCCGATTTACATGAAACTTATAATGTGTGATCTACATGTGATACTGAGCCAGCCCCTATACTATGAACTCACTCCACTCCAGTAGGGAGGCGTCAGAGCTGGTCATAGGTGAGAGTTATCAAGAGCCTCTATCGGGCCGTTTGCTGGAAACAGGTGCTCCACTCCGCAAGGAGACACCCCAGCTAATTTCTGATTGCAACATCCTGCTTCCTGAAGAAACCATAACTTCTCCACTCGTTAAAGAGGAAGAAAACCTCCAAACCTTGTGCGGTAAAAGTGGATCAAAACTTTCACCCACTGCAATGGAATGCTTTGTGTAGCTCAAAGCCACACTCTGCCGGGACTCCACCCCCACGAAAGGGGTAGGGAGCTCCCGATGACTCGGACAACACGCGTCCACCCCCAAAACAAGGTCTGTATCCAGCAGAACTGTCAGACTCCTCAAAGGGGCCTGACACTGATTCGTCATCAGCAGAACTAGACCAGGGAGGTAACTTAAAGGAGCCCAGAGTGCTCCCCGAAACCACAACACCTAGCGCCTCACAAACTCCTCCCTTGACATCCGGGGTAGACCCTGCCCACAAGGGTAACACCCACGGTACAGATACCGCAGCAGGGGGAAAAGGGGGTGTGAGCACCCTAGCCCTGCTGGACTGCATCTCCAGAGTAAGTCATACACCTTCTAACACTTCTGCAGAAGTCGTTAAAACAATGCTTCCCCTCAGTACACCAGTATTAAGCGTAGCATTTAGTGGTAGCATTCCCAGCTACCTGCCTGATAAACCGCCCATCACAAAACCTGTTTTGGTCGATATCACACCCCAGAGGATGACTCTGGTGCATCCTAGTCTCATCTGTGTAAGTGACACAGAAGACTTCGGCAGCGGTCATAACCAACTGAGGCCGGGCCTACTCGCTGACAGCCACCGGGGACACAGTCACGCCCAGGTCGACACCCTGAGGCCACTTGATCCTGCAGGCAGTCTGCCAGCCCCAGACGGACAAGTCACCGTCATTCATGAGCAAATGGCCATGATTCTTCCAGAGCCTGACCCTGGCTCTGACCTTTCTTTGCCTCCGGCGAGCACACAGCCGCCGCAGTCTGGCAGCCTTGACTTTTCCAACCCTCACAGGTCTTTCCTTTGCTCGCTGAACAACAGCGACGCACCGTGCCACACCTGTGTGGTTAAAGGTGCACCCTTTCATGGCGCCACGCCAACAGACGTGCCCATATCACTTTGGCCAAAGAATCTTGCAGTCATGCCAGACTTGCACCATTACTTGCGCCCACCTGACCCACCTCCAGCTTTTGCACAGAAAACCCACTGCCTTTCTTCAAAGTCCCTGCAGACTTTCTTCAAGGTGGCTGGAGCAGGCGCCTTTTCTGTACTCCAGGGAAAGGGGGTCATACACTTAGGGCCCCACCTCCAGGTAAACTTGATCGGCCCAGTTACCAGAACTGGTCGGGGTACCCAGTACCTCCTCATCGTCACGTGCAGCCTCACCATGTGGGTTGAATGCCTTTCAGCACCCCACTGCACAGCAGTGACAACCACTGTCCCACTCCTGAACCACACGTTCAGTCAGACCAACTCCCCATGTGGTCCTCACTCCCAGGAGAAGAGCAGCTTCTGCACCTGGAAAGGGGGAGGGAGGCTTTTTGCCCCAAGAGGATAACACTCAAACCAGTTGAGTCGTAGGGATGGCTGCATGCCTCACCTCACTCTGTTGACATGCACTTCCATCCTAAACTTTTCAAACAGTAATCAAACTACCACAAAGCTTCGGTAGTAAAAAAAATTTCAGGATACCATTTACTGTTAGTTCCATTCTGTTCCTCAAGAACCCAGTGCATGCTTTAGACTGTCAGGTGTCACAGAAAACACAACCAGGTGCTAGTAGCGAGAGATTTAATGCGAAGCATCGGTAGAGAAGGAATCTCTTCGGTCAACAAACTCAAGCCTTGTTGTAGACCCATAAATCTGCTACTAACCGTATTGTGCGATCTTCACAGGTACATCTGACGTATAGTCTTGGCAGTGCAATTCAAAATTTACGTAGCTCATAAGAATGAGAGATAGGACTCAATTTTATTTATCTACGCATCAGAAGACAGAATGTATACAGACTAGAGTCTGCATTGAGTATTTGTTTTGACATTAAAACATACATGCACCAGTCCACAGGTACATGCACACAGTCACATGTACATACACTGGTGAACACCAATTCTTTTCTGGAGTGAACCTGTTAACCCCTAACTACTTCACTTTCCTTTCCTATCTTCCTTCATTTGTTTTTGTTTCACTATATTTTGGGTTAATGTCATATTGAAATAACTACAATGATTGTACAAGGGATAATTCATTGCTTACCTATTGTGTCTTGTTTAAACATTTGGTGTTTAGCGACAGTTAGAATTTTGTCTGCCCAGACACTGCCTCATTTGTCTGCCCAGACACTGTAGCCTCAGTCAACATATGAACATTATGAACTTGTGAACTACTTCTCATTCCCAGGAAGGCATGGACTATGTTTAATATCAGTTTAACCCTTTCTCCCATGAACTCTATGGTCCTTGGTTTGCTCCAAAGACCGGGGACCAACCGCTCTTCAGAGCAAAAAGGGGGACTGTAGGGGACCAAGAAGCTGGTTAAACAGTGATTTGGCTCAGATTGAGTTGACTGCAGAGACACAGGGGAGGCAAGACAAAGGATCTTGGCCTACATGGGAATCCCAAAGCCAGTTTCCCCAAACTCCTATAAGCCGCCACTTCGCACAACATTTAGGGTTTCTTCAGCTTCAGGTTTGTTTTTTACTTCGGTTTGTAGTACTTACTTATTAACCAGTAGAGTTCTGGTAAAAGTGGGGTTTGTTCAGACGTGGTGCTTGGTAGAATGCGACTGTCGGAAAAAAATGTTTCTTTTTAAACCGTCAGCTGGCTCTAACCAGTTTTTTTACTTCACGCACTGAGTGTCTGACACTTTCTTGCTGTATTTCATAAAACAGCGTCAGACTATTTGATCCGTAGAACACCCCCCCCCCACACACCCCCGCCCCCCTCTCTCTCTTTCTCTCTCTCTCTCTCTGTCTCTCTCTTACTCACTCACACACACTCACACACACACATACCTGGTGTGGAAATCAAAAAAAATAAAAAAGTCACTGATCCTAAAAAAATTTAAAGTTAAAAAAAGAAAGTTATGTTGAGTATGAAAACTCTTGTTCATTACATTACTTCATAATTGCAACCGCATGTGTTGTATTCATTGTTGCAAAACTTGTTCTGTATATAGTTTGTTTGTTATCGTGATCAAAACCATTGATCTGAAGCTCAATGCTGATGCTGTCATGTAAATAGTTTTCTAATCAGCAATAAATATAACAATTTCTGATCAACCCATATCAATTGCATGCTTAAAATAACATACCGGTTAAAGCCACTTCCAGGTTAGGCCCCGCCCAGTCCGAGTACAGATACAGATACAGATAATTCATATGGTTAACAGATACAGATAATGCAGTACTCGCTCATCCCTAATAGGCAGCACCAATTGTTTTCGTTTTTCTTGCTACTGACAGCACTCCTAATTTAAAAACAACAGAGCTATGTGTTGTAATCGACCGGAATTCTCCTTTAAGGTGCATATGTTTTCAACTTTACAATAAGGCTATCAAAGTGCATTAATAACTGTTTAGTTATGGTTTCGTAATGCTTATTCAGTATTATTATACATTAATTAAGTGTTAGTTAAGGTGCATATGTTCTCAACTTTACAATAAGGCTATCAAAGAGCATTAATAACTGGTTAATTATGGTTTAGTAATGCTTATTCAGAATTATTATACATTATTTAAGTGTTAGTTAAGGTGCATATGTTCTCAACTTTATAATAAGGATATCAAAGAGCATTAATAACTGTTTAGTTATGGTTTAGTAATGCTTATTCAGTATTATTATACATTATTTAAGTGTTAGTTAAGGTGCATATGTTCTCAACTTTACAATAAGGCTATCAAAGAGCATTAATAACTGTTTAATTATGTTTTGGTTTTGCTTATTATATTATATTGTATATGATTATATAGCATGCACAATAATTTATATAGGTTGGGCTTTAAGTTAATGTCTACATGAAGACAAAGGAACAAGCAAACCTCTGCATGGAGACTATGGAGTCTTTTCACTGATCTCACCCTCTACCAAAAGTAAGTCATATGTTGGAGGATGGACAAATATAGTGGACAAAGGTATGTGGACAACCATAACCCGTAAATAAACAATAAAAACAGTTTTCTCATAATGAGATGGCTTGGCTGTGAACCTTAAGACATACATGCTATCAAACATCTTTATCAACCACCTAGTAATATTAGGAAATACCTTAATTAACATCAACTAAGGGTTTATTTGTTATCAAGAAACGTTTGTTAATATTTACCTAATCTTTATTATTTTATGAGTGCCATCAGCAGAGAGTGCCATCTCTATGGAAACAGTCTGTGGTGGTGCCTGTTGCCAAGGTTAGCCACCCCCAAACCCTTAATGATTTCAGGCCTGTTGCCCTGACCTCCTTGGTCATGAAATCCTTAGAAAAACTTATAAAAGTTGATCTTTAAGCTAAGGCGGAACTCCTTTTAGATCCATTTCAGTTTGCCTACAGGGCCAAGAGGGGGTACAAGATGCCACCATCTAGCCTGACAAGCCAGACCCACATCCAGATGTAGGGTCTGGGAACTCACCATTGACGGAGCTCGATCCGAGGGGCGGGATAAACGGTTGTCTTTCAAATTCCCTCTGCACGTAATAGGATAGCGCTACAACCAGGCAGAGCAACGAAGAAGGTAGCAGAGCTAGTTGATAGATTAAACTTTTGCCGTATCCGGTCGGCAAAACTCCAAACACATCTTCCTTTTTTAAGAATGATTTCATTGCCGTTCTTTGTTCTTTTATCAAAGAAAAGCTTAACTCCAAGTCTTCCAGAAGTCCGCTGTTCCCAGCAGCAGCAGCCATAAGCCCCGCCCACCGACTCTATACACAATGTGATTGGCCTGACCAAAATTTGTTTTTTGCAGCTTGAAAGTCAACGGAGAGTGCCTAGACCCCCCCTGGCTGCCAAATAAATTTGCTGCCACTAGGGGGAGTCTAGATTTCTAGGCTAGCCACCATCACCTTACTCAACCTCCTATATAAGCATCTAGAGGGGAGTGGGAATCATGCTAGGCTACTTTGTTGATTTCTCATCTGCTTTCAATACCATACAACCTCATTTGCTAGCGGAGAAATTACTAATTTTAACCTTGATCCGAGGCTGGATACTGGATTTTCTCACTCAGAGATGTCAGAGGGTGAGGGTGAACAGTGAGCTTTCCAGTGAGTTAATATCATCCACTGCATCCCCACAGGGATGTGTCCTGTCCCCTCTGTTTTACATCATATACACCAACGACTGTTGTAGCCATCATAGACACATTATCAAGTTTGCAGACAACTCGGTTATTGTTAGCCTTCTTAGTGCACACGAAAATGACCATGATCCAGTGATTGATGATTTTGTTGCCTGGTGTGAGAATGCTTTACTTCATCTAAACATTACAAAAATTAAGGATATGTCCATTGATCTCAGACGTCATCCCAATGTCCCACTGCATGAAAAGTGGGATTTCCGTCCCCGTAAACGCCTGTAAACGCCCGGAAATCCCCCTAATTTTCGTCAGTTATCGAGAATTTACAGGCTGCGAACGTCACGTTCGTCTGTGCCACAAATTGTCGGAAACGAACCATGACGTATGTGGAGAGCCCCCGCGGAGGTGTTAATGGATCTAATTAAAATATGAATAGGCGCCTGGCCAGAGAACGTCTGGCCTGGCTGGAATTTCCTCACTCACTATTGGATGAAACCACTACTTTTAAACAAGAAAAATCTCTCGTGATTGGTTGACAAGTCTGTCATGGCTATTGGTCAACCTGGGCCATTATTATAATAATAAATTTATATATATATATATATATATATATATATATATATATATATATATATATTTATTTCATATGCTATGTTGTATATTCATTTCATGGTTATCCTAATTAAAATGATTTTCCAGGAACTTGCTGTTTATTCAAAGATAGAGCTTTATTGACACAAAACACAAACGCAATCAGAAAAAAACTGTGTACAAGGCATCGGAGACACACAGCACACACAACAAATATCCCACGCTCACGAGGAGCAGCACCGTCCACACCTAACCCGCGTCCGGCTCGGAGCTGTAGGTAACCGGCAGCATTCGGTCTGAATTCGGTCCATAGTGCAGACGTCTGTGGTGCCTTGTCCTGTATTTCGGATCATCATGTCTATGGTGGCACACTTCCAAATGCCCACCTCACCCGCAGCCAGCAGCTGTAAAATCAATCAATAAAGACAGTCAGTACTGCGCAATATACTTCTTACGGACACAACACATCTATGAAGACCCCTGAAAAATATTACCATTGACCAAAAATGGATCTAATCTTTCTACCCTCTTTTCTTCTCGACCGACTCCGAGCTGAACTCTTCACAGCTTCTGCCCGCGATGCCACATCTGGTTGTTTCTAGCTGTTCTTGCGTGCTGTCTCGTCATGTCTTACAGGCAGCTGGAAAACAATTATATGAGAGTGGTATGAATAAAAAAACAAACATAAGTCACAGTAAAATTAAACAAGGAAAGATGAAAAAGTAAAAATTACTTACACACAGTGGCGTCATTATCAGCGTCATGTAAATCTGGACCTGCAGACAGCTCCGAGCAAATATAGGTCACAGCCTCGTTATGAGGCAAGGTTAGTCTGGAAAAAGAAAACGAAAAAAAAAAAGTGTGGTTAAGATCGGTATCTATTAACATATCTATGTCCTTATACAGAAGAATTAATGAAGTTCATTCAATGAAAGCATATTCTTTAAATCTTACCCTTGCTCCGGTTCGTAGCGCCTACAGTTTGTCTCCGAGTTGTGAAGACGGAGTACTGCTTTCTGAAAATTACAAGATAATAAAAAATATATATATATATATATATATATATATATATATATATATATATATATATATATACATATATATATTTATAAAGCAACGCCACCAGCTTAGCTCTGTAATGAATGGCGCTGAAAGCAGCCAGGTTGCCCAGACACACAGCTGAGCTGCTCGCGTTTAAACTTGGTGGGGTTTAAAACATTACTGCCAAGTCTAAGTAGCCTGTTTAACATCCAAAGACAGTCATTGTACTATCAAGAGTTAATAAACAGTACAGGCTAGCTCGCCGTTTCATTAATAATCATATACTTACGTTGACTTTTTCTTTTCTGTGAGCGCATCTTTGGAGCCCCGGAGGAGATATGGAGGAGAGAAAAAAAACGCTCCAAACGTCTTGAACAACTCCTGTGTGTTTCCAAGTGAAGTTTGACAGAGTGTACAGACAACTCTTTTACCAGTTGGCCTGAAATATTAAATATTCCCATATTTCGGAAGCTTTTGCTCTAACTCCTAACTCTCGGACTCATCTCCTGCCGCTTTTTTTCAAATGGAAGCAGTGAAGGCGGGGGTAGGGGGCGGGGCAGAGTGATAGAGAAACAAAGAGAGCAAATTAACCAGCAGGGCGCGAACAGCGCACATACTGGTGTGGAGGTGAATTACAGTGAGTTTAAATGGATTACTGGGAAAGCTTAATAACCATAGGACAATTGAAGTCTAGATTATGAGGCAATTTCAGCAGAGCCAACAGCTTCATATGCCTTAGACATGTGAATATGGTGCTGAATTTGCCAGTATTTTAAGAAGACAAATGGTTGGGACCTTGTCATGCAATGACACAGCTGATATGCCAATATGTGAAGCACAGTGTTTTGTGTCAGCAGAAAGACTTCTCTTAGAAAACTGTACAGTGGTGCCTCTGTCTCCATTCCACCAGACAATGTTGGATGAGCAAGACCAAAGACTGTAGTCATGTCACCATGCACAGTGGTTGAGCTTGAGGAGACTGTGAATGAATCATGGAATGTACATTTTACCTTTGTGGCAAAGCCTGTAAAACTAATTGTTGAAATAAATTATTTTGTGTATCTTTTTTACATAACATTGGTCATTGCTAATGACATACAAAGTAATTAATCTAGCAAACTTTCATTAAATAAATCAATTCAAGCTAAAATTGAAGAGTCTACAATTAGGCTATACTGAGTCTGATCTATTTTAAGAGATTTTCTTAAAATTAAGTTAATACCTTTTAGAAAAATGTCACCTGGGGTAAAACTCCCCCTGCTGCTACCCTGATTTGCATTTGTATAGATCACAGCATTTTCATTTACATGTGAAAGCCTCACCTAGAATTAGAGGGAGGGGGGGTCATGGGGGGACAACTGCCAAGCAAGGCCCACATCAATTTCCGACAATTTACGGCAGTTTTCGGTGTTGCCTGTAAATTGCCGTGTGCAGTCGTAAACCTGAAGTTCCACGACAATCTACAGTGCCGCATACTGACGAAAATCCCAGTTTTCATGCAGTGTCCCCTGTAGTAGTGTCATGGTGGATAGACATGGTGCCATTCTACAAATATCTGGGCACCTTGATTGACAACCAGCTTACATTCCATCTGAACACTTCTTCTGTGTGCAAGAGAGGCCAACAAAGCATTTGCATTCAGGAAACTTGCTAAATTCCAGGAGGATAAAACATTAATGACTTTGTTCTACAGAGCTTTTATTGAGTCTGTCCTGTCTTTTTCTATCATCTGCTGGTATGGAAACCTCACCATCAAGGATAAAAATGCACTTTTAAAAATTGTGAATGTGGCCAGCAAGATAGTGGGTGTGAAGTTCAGTAGCCTTACGGACATTTTTAACAAACAGATTTAAAAAAAAGAGCCTATTTGCAAGGACATCACTCACCCTCTGTATGAAGAATACTTATTACCTTCTGGCTTACCTTTTAGCACCCCCTTGGCTCTTAAACAGACAGAAAAAATCCTTTATTCCTCATTCCCATTCAGGCACTCAACTCAGTTAAGAGGAGGTGATAGCCCTTGCTTATGTTAATTACCCCTGTATTTATTTATTTATCTTTATTATTTTATTATTATCTATCAAATCTGTTTTTATAGTTATTTTTACTTTCGTTATGGTTCCAACACAACTCTGCTACTATTCATTCATTAACTCAGGCTGAAGCTGCTGTTTTTATTGCTGTTTTATTAAGTTAATTGTTGTGTGGTTTGTGTTGCATATTTTCATGTGATGTCTTCCTGCTGCACACAAATTGACCTTCTGGGACAAAGAATAAACTGAACTGAACTGATCTGAACTAACTGTTAAGTGATGCTTATTACTGTAATAACTAATGTAAATAGCATCTTACAAACCATTAAACAATGAATCAATCAATACCTTAGTTATTATTAACATTTATAAATGTTAGTTACACTTTAGTTAGCTGTTATTTCCAGTTTAGGCTTTTTAGTACATTAACTGCATTAACTAATGGTAAAATAGACACCTTAGTTATCTGTTATTAACAGTTAGTTAAGACATTAACTAATGGTAAATAATGCATCAATTAATACATTAGTTAACATGAGCATTGTTAATACATGTTTATTAGACACCATATTTAACTGTAATTAATGGTTAATTAATGCTTATTAATGCATTAACCCTTTAGGTGCCGGGTTTTATTTTTAAAAATACTAGATTTTGACACCTACATTTCAGAAGGCTCTGGCTTGAAAGTGGTTTGAGATAGAGACAAAGTGTAAATGAAACAAATATTGAGAATGACCTAACGTTTATCTAGGGAGTAGATTTACCCATCTAATTTGCATATTATGACATCATATGGTGGCGGCCATATTGGATTATGTAATTTCCATGAAATATCTGATATTTTGAAAGAGAGTTGAACTTATTTCATCAGATTTACCCCCCTCCATCCATTTGTCATGTTGTCCACATATCAAATGAACAGGGAAAAAGTAAATTGTAAGCCAACAGTCATAAACTAGAACTATTACTACACCACAAAACTCTTTTTTTTTTTTTTTTTGAGAGCTTTTGGACAGGGGAGGGGCTCACGGCAGCACCCGCTGCTCGTTGAGCACAGTAATTGTAGAGTGATACGTGCTTTCACGAGTCTCCAAACACCACAAAAGTTTCCAATAACACCAGAAAAAGTCGCTAGTCGCTTTTGACAAAAAAAGTCAAGTTTGGATGGGATTTCGTCGAACATTTTGCATTGAAGCATGACGTATTTCTGAGCTAAGTTCTAAGTAGTGGAGTAGTGTGTGTCTCCTCTCTGCTCTGACGGCAGGCTGGGACTGGTGCGCGAGGCTACTGAGAGACTGACCGCCTGTGAGGGCTTTTGACGGCGGAGGGGCTCATGGCAGCACCTGCTGCTCGTTGAGCACAGTAATTGTAGAGTGATACGTGCTTTCACGAGTCTCCAAACACCACAGAAGTCTCCAATAACACCAGAAAAAGTCGCTAGTCACTTTTGACAAAAAAGTCAAGTTTGGATGGGATTTCCTCAAACATTTTGCATTGAAGCATTATGTATTTCTCAGCTAAGGTCTAAGTACAGGATGTCTGCCAACTAGTGGAGGGGAGTATGAATGACATATAACAATCTATTCAGAGAAAACAGCTGTATGATTCAGTAACGCGTCCTGTCGCAATTTTGTGACTTTGGCGCTTAAAGGGTTAAGTAATGGTAATTGATGTACGATTATTGTAAAGTGTTACCATACATACTGTTACAAAAAAAAAACACAACTTGTGCCATTTAAATAAGTTGAAACATGGTATAATCATATAAACATGTACACAAAATGGCTTTAAAATGATCATAAGAGCTTGAATAACACTTAAAGTTGGCTTCTGGGAGAAAAGGCCTCCGCTTTCAAGTTTACATAAGGAATGTTTTCCAAGTCCAACTCTCTATCCGCCTGTCTGGAAACCTCCCAGATTTGCCTCACACCTCACCACACCCTCACTTTCCACTGAGGGATTTCAATGTCAAACTGCTGTCTCTTTCTAGTTGAGTCTCCTCTGTAATCTGTTTATAGAGGGGATATGTATTTCTTTTACATTCGTGCACAGAGCGGAATATGTGCATGAGGACAGCTTTCTCAATTACAGTATTTAGTGAGACTGTCCTATTAATTGTAGTGAGAAGTCAACAGAGACGACACCACACCACACCCTCACTTTCCACTGAGGGAGTGGTAAAGACTACAATTAATAGGACAGCTTTCTCAATTACAGTATTTAGTGAGACTGTCCTATTAATTGTAGTCTTTACCTTGGTCTGGTACTGTGTCCTTCATCATGATACCTTGAAGTTAGCAAACCCCTACCACTCCAGCTCCAGCCCCCTGCCTCCTCCTTTTAGCACGTTTCCTTTTTCGTTACGCCCACTAAACAGCCAGTGAGAGCCACTTTGAAGTGAAGGCAAAGGCAAATATTAAAAGAGTGAGTGTCCTCTGTGAAGAGGCATCTTTTCATGGTGGCTATCCCCCAGTCTCACCTTGCCTCAGGCCTGCATGGCACTCTACCCCAGTCGCTAGCTGGCAGTCTGGCACATCCAGCGCTTTATCCAGGAGACACAGATTCTTCTAATACTTTGAAGAGGTTGCATGTGAAGAGGACATAACAGGAGCACCTCTTTCTGTCCTGCTGCGTGACATAAATATTAATTAAAAATACACCTTGACTCAGTGTGAAGAAGTCAGCCGACTCTGGGGTAGCTAATGTGATTATTTAAGCTAAGAGCAAGAAGACACACAGCGAAGGTTTGGCTGTGTAGAATGTGTGTGAACTCACTGTACAAAGATATGGCACTTTAAAAATTACAAATGTACTTCTTTTGACTCAATTTAGTTGTCAATGTTCAGAAAACTACTTTTCTATTTTCTGCTATTTGATTTCCCCTGAATTCAGCTTTATGAACATGAAATACTATTAAGGCAGTGTTCGTGAATTTTTAACATATTTAGTAAGACACTTTATGGGACTCAGTTATGGAATATAAAAAAAATGTGACTGATAGTTATGATTTTCTGCATATATCCATCATCTGTGACATATTTCTCCATAAAGGGAAGTAATTAAGTACATTTACTCATGTACAGTACTGAAGTACAATTTTGAGGCACTTAACTTGAGTATTTCAATTCTAATGCTACTCCACTTAATTTATCTTACAGCTATAGTTACTAGCGGATCAGGATTGTACATACAAAACAATCCTGACGAATTTCTAAAATGTAATGCACTGTTATAAATTAAGCCAGTAATAAACATATAAACTATGAGAGTAAATTGCTGATAACATATTGATTGATATTGCATCAGTAACACTTGTGCAATAATATACTGTATTTTTGTGTGTGTGTGTGTGTGTGTGTGTGTGTGTGTGTGTGTGTGTGTGTGTTAAAACTTTGTTTCCTTTTAATGTAAACTTTTAAATGAACTACGATGAATAAAAAAATACCCAAAAGCCGACACTTCCAATGGCCTAGTTCAGTGGTTACTAAACTTTTTGTAAATACAAATATTTTTCAAGCCCACCCCCTCCTGCATTGAAACGGTGCAGAGACACAGGTCAGACAGAACACGTGATTCGCCACAATCAGTTGTTTCTCCGTGAAGGGACAAGACAGAAAGAGAGATAGAGTGTAGCTTTGTTCATCGTTTGTTTAACTCGAAATCTATGACAGTTATTATTGGTATTTTTAGCCCAATAACCGCTGTTTTAATCAACATTATTCACGAGTTATTATAATGGTTTCTATGTATTTCTTTTAATGTTATTATTTCGGTCTATTTCGGCCAGGGAAGCTGGGTTGCTTTTTTGTTGATTTATATTTTTTAAACTATAACGCTATATCTATCAACATTCATTTAGATGTTATCATGGTATTCATTTCTTTACTTTAATAATATTATTTCGGTCTTATTACCGGTGAAATATTACAGTATATGCTGTAATACAGAACATTACGTTATGATCCGAGCTGGACGCATTCAAAGCCGATGTCCCCCAATGCAATGCGGCCATTCATTTCAAAGAATCGGGCAGCGATCAGCTGGTCTTTAACGCCAGGATCGCTTCAATATACATATATACAGTCAGTGGTTGTGTCACCAGCAACAACACGATGCTCAGTTTTGTTCCAGTAAGTTATGAACCATAATAACGTTTAAACGAATCCGCGGAAAACTCCGGAAGTGACGTAGTACGTCCCGCTCAGCGGATACGAAGATACAAATATATAATATTCGTAATATTGATGTTTTTTTCTAACAATAAAGATAGTTATAATAATAAAATACAGTTTCATGTATTTGTCTCATGTATTGTGTGCTCGGCCGGCCGGCGGGCGGCAGCAATCTGAAACGGAATCAAGCCATTTCACGGCAGACAGCAGAAAGAGGAGCCGAACGAGTCCCCCCACCCACCCCAGAAGAACTACAAGTGCTCAAGCTTTGTAACAGCTTCTGTGGCGTTTCTTATGGGAGTTGTAGTTTTAAAGTATATTGGTATATTTCTCATAAGTAGAAGTTGGCAGTGTATAATTTTGGATACACCCTGGGGTTTTTTGGTATGGAGAACACACTGGTGTCATCAGATTTTAAAAATCAAATCGTTAAATAGGTGAAAATAGCTTATTACCATATTTGACAGTGCTTACAGTAGGTTACAATTTGGTGACCATATCTACATGACAGCTGAGGTCCAGAGCTTTCTATAACAGCTGGTCTTATGTGTGTAGCACCTTCTGTTGCTAAATGACAAGCCTTCATACATGGACTGGGTTCAAGGTTCAGAGGTCAATATTTCAAAGCAGGAGTAATGTATCCTCTTCAGACTGACATAATTACTCTCCAGGTTGAGACCTTTCCAACGATGTGTTTGCTATAGTCCTACGACGTTTTAATTTTTACACATCATGGAGACCACTTAGCAGGAGATACTTTATTGTACCCAGAGGGATATTTGCCTTGAGTTCAAATGCTTCACAAATAAGACTTGACATATTGTTTTATCATACAGCTGACATACTTACAATAAAAAACAACATGAACAAAGGGATATAGGCTAGACTGAAGCACATCACACAGCAACAATCTATTGCTCATCTTTCACAAACAGTGACAAGAGCAACACAACCATGCTTCATATCATGAAGCTATTGCACACCCTCAATCTCAAGCAACATTATTTAAAGTTTTAATTGAGGTAGGTCCAAATTAGGCCTATAGTTTAGAAATGTTAAGTTTACCCATATCTTCTGCCAGAGGATAAGCGCTCATACTTGGCATGGAGAATAAAGATAGAGCAGACCATATTCTGTGTGCTTGCCTGGAGAGACTGGTTTCTATTCCTCTACACAACCTTCATGACAGTCATATTAATATGCTCTGTAATGCAGCCTTGTATAACATAAACTGATTCACCGTGGGTGTGAATGATAACACACACTTTCAACACAGGCCTTCCAGCCAAAGGTGCATGTTGTCCATATAAACACCATTGGGCCTATAGGAGCAGAGCCGATGGATTGGTTCATCATTTATGACCTCTGATATCCTCTGACCCAGCTCTATCTCAAGAGTTACCTCAACTTCAGTTTCAAGGGGGGAGTCAGCTTTTTTTAGACATGAGTAGGGGGGGGCACCAAGGAAAAAAGGTTGGGAACTACTGCTCTGACCCATGTCATGACCCTTTTCTCAGCTTGTGAAATGGTTGAATGAGATGTGTGAGTTTTGTCTTTGTGCAGTAGGGCTGAGGTAGAAGTGTGCCAAAAATGCCAAAACACATGTTGTATATGTACACATACCCAAACAAAGCTTTATACATCTTAATCTGTGAACAAAAACCTCGGCAAGAATCTGCTTATCCTTTTAATTTCCTGAAAATGCTTCCTAAAACTAGTCCCTTCTTAATTTTGAAAAGGTAGTCTCAGTAAAGGCTACAAAGGTTAGGATGGCTACAAGCTGTAACCACGGTGATTGATTTGAGGATCATCTTCTGAATATAATAATTAATATATTAGGCCTACCATAAATTGATATTTCAAAAAAGTAATTTATTTAAAACAACTAATAATGCAGTGTGATTTTAAATCAAACTAAGTCCCACACATAAATATATATATATATATATATATATATATATATATATATATATATATATATATATTTTATACTGTTTTTTTCCCCTTTAGTCTTTGCTATTGAAATTCATCAACTGCAAAATTAGAAAATTGCGTTTTTAAATAACTATGCATGGAAAATAAAATAAAAAATGCTTCTCTTTGTATATAGTTTATTGTTTTTCACAACAGTACAATTCAAAACAAATGCAAATTAGTCAAACAAGCCATTAGGCTGTAGTTCTAAACACTCAACTGTAGGTTTTTTATATATAAGGCAAATCAAAGTGCTAAATATAAAACCACAATGTTTTCATTATTAGTATTTTATTGTGTAAATTCTCACGTACAACGTGGAACATTCTTTCACAGACGAGATATGGAATTTCCACGTCACTTCCGCGGATTCGTTTAAACGTAGACAAATACATGAAACTGTATTTTATTATTATAACTATCTTTATTGTTCATAACTTACTGGAACAAAACTGAGCATCGTGTTGTTGCTGGTGACACAACCACTGACTGTATATATGTACATTGAAGCGATCCTGGCGTTAAAGACCAGCTGATCGCTGCCCGATTCTTTGAAATGAATGGCCGCATTGCATTGGGGGACATCGGCTTTGAATGCGTCCAGCTCGGATCAAAGCGTAATGTTCTGTATTACAGCATATACTGTAATATTTCACCGGTAATAAGACGGAATAATATTATTAAAATAAAGAAATGAATACCATGATAACATCTAAATAAATGTTGATAGATGTAGCATTATAGTTTAAAAAATATAAATCAACAAAAAAGCAACCCAGCTTCCCTGGCCGAAATAGACCGAAATAATAACATTAAAAGAAATACATAGAAACCATGATAATATCTTGTGAATAATGTTGATTAAAACAGCGGTTGTTGGGCTAAAAATACCAATAATAACTGTCACAGATTTCGAGTTAAGGGGCGGGGGGCGTGTTTTTTTCTTTCGTTGATATCCGACGGTGAGGGAATAACATGAATGTCTATCTGACGGACCCCCTCGTCGAAAAATAACGTCAAGGGTACCCCTATTTCGTTGAAACTTGACGCCAGGGTCCTTGACCATGCATCATACATTTGACGAGTAGGGAGTGAGACTGTGTTGGGCTGGAAGGAAACCCCCACAATGGCATAGTGAATGTGAAGTAACGCCCCTGAGTAATGTGGAAAACCAGTTGCAATGGTTAATCTGTCCACCAGGGGAAGCAGTGATTATAGATAGATAGATAGATAGATAGATAGATAGATAGATAGATAGATAGATAGATAGATAGATAGATAGATAGATAGATAGATAGATATATCTTTATTGTCATTGTATGCGATACAACGAAATTCTGTTGGAGCAATCCTCTCCAAATAGCAGCATAGAGTAAAAAGATAAAGATATACACATACACATCCATATACATACATCCATATATATACAGTACAGGCCAAAAGTTTGGACACACTTTCTCATTCAATGCGTTTCCTTTTTATTTTCATGACTATTTACATTGTAGATTCCCACGGAAGTCATCAAAACTATGAATGAACACATATGGAATTATGTACTTAACAAAAAAGTGTGAAATAACTGAAAACATGTCTTATATTTTAGATTCTGTAAAGTAGCCACCCTTCGCTTTTTTATTAATAAGGGACAAAATTCCACTAATTAACCCTGACAAAGCACACCTGTGAAGTGAAAACCATTTCAGGTGACTACCTCATGAAGCTCATTGAGGGAACACCAAGGGTTTGCAGAGTTACCAAAAAAAGCAAAGGGTGGCTACTTTGAATAATCTAAAATAAAAGACATGTTTTCAGTTATTTCACACTTTTTTGTTAACTACATAATTCCATATGTGTTCATTCATAGTTTTGATGCCTTCAGTGAGAATCTACAATGTAAATAGTCATGAAAATAAAGAAACACATTGAATGAGAAGGTGTGTCCAAACTTTTGGCCTGTACTGTACATACATACATACGTACACAAGTACATACATACATACATACATATACAGTATATATATACAGAGTAAGAAGATAAAAACGCATACATATGCACATACACTAACACATTCAATAAATAGATAAAACAGTGAACACAGCAGGCCCTATTGAAACTGAAGGAATTATTAGGGCCCGAGCACCGAAAGCGGCGAAGGCCCTATTGAAACTGAAGGAATTATTATTTTCTGCAAGTAAATTGGCTTTTTGAGGGGCTTAACATATTCAAAAACTCACCAAAATTGGCGGTCGCATCTAGTCTGGTGAAAATTTACGTATTTTAAGGGTTTCGGGAAAAGGCGCGCAAAAATGGCTCGCTAGCGCCCCCTACAAAGTTAAAATAATTTAGCCCCTGCAGTGCGTTTAACGTAGACTAACGAAACTTGGTAGACATATGTAACATGTCAAGATGTACAATAAACGTCATTAGAGCCATACCCTAAACCCAACAGGAAGTCCACCATTTTGATTTCAAAGTTTGATATTAGTGCGATTTTGGCCATTTCCACATGTACTTTAACGAACTCCTCCTAGAGATTTCATCCGATCAACTTCAAACTCGGTCTGTGCCATCTTAAGATGTTAAAGTTGAAAAGTTGTTAAAAGAAAAACTTTTCGTCATAGGGTGTGGCCGTGGCGGGGCGGCCATTTTGTGCGTTTCACCATCGAAACAGGAAGTGGGTGTAACTCGACTGTACGTTATCCAACTGGGTCAAAACTTTTCAGGATTCATAAGAGTCCAACCCTGAGGACAAATAAAGGCCGATTGTGGTTTGATGATGGTTTGGCCCGCCCTCTATGCTTAAGCCACGCCCCCTTTCATAACATTTCAACCGTTTAAGGTATACCCTTGTGTGAGGTATCATTGAACTCAGCAGAGACTTCATTCTTCATTGGTGATGGTTTGGCCCGCCCCCTATGCTTTAGCCACGCCCCTTTTCACAGCGGTTGGGACCAAGCAGGGGGTTAAACACTGATTTTAACCAAAAATGGCTCAGATTGAGCTGACTCGCGGAAATCAGCTGTTCCCTCAGTAATACAAAAGTCTCAGAGTCTGTCCCAACTACACGTGTGGTCCAGATCTGAGTGGCTGAGGGGGGGGGCTGGTCATTATCGATAACTAAGATCAGAGTGCCTTTCCTTCTTTACCCCTTTTCTTCTTTTACTAACACACACACACACACACGGACACAAGCTAGCCACGTAGCTCCTGAGCTAACGCTGCTAGTTTAACCACGTGGAGTAGGCTTAAGTTTGTACAGAGCTAATACATGACCTAGCATACGGTTTAAGTGTGCGCGTTGCCTAGCAACCCGCTCGACCTCTTCAACCCCTCCTTGGGCACCCAGCACCACTACCGCCCTCTTGAGGCTAAATAGTTTTGTGCAGCTCACAGGAGTAGCCATTTTGGTAGTTTTTGTGTTAGAACTACATGTCGAACCGCCCCTCCTCTTTCACTCACTTATGAGAGGCCGTATAGGAGGTAATTCATACTTCTGTCTTACACGCACTATCATAATCTTGCATATACACCACTATACTCATACACACACACTATTATAATCCTTTTACATGTATGAATGAGAGGGTATAGTTGTGTATGTGAGAGAGTATAGTAGTGTGTGTGAGAGAGTATAGAAGTGTATGTGAGAGAGTATAGTAGTGTATGTGAGAGAGTATAGTAGTGTGTGTGAGAGAGTATAGTAGTGTAT
Organism: Perca schrenkii; assembly: GCA_025617405.1. Lineage (NCBI taxonomy): Eukaryota > Metazoa > Chordata > Actinopteri > Perciformes > Percidae > Perca > Perca schrenkii. The sequence goes on from CM046795.1 coordinate 9,159,403, forward strand.
GTGAGAGAGTATAGTAGTGTGTGTGAGAGAGTATAGTAGTATATGTGAGAGAGTATAGTAGTGTATGTGAGAGAGTATAGTAGTGTGTGTGAGAGAGCATAGTAGTATATGTGAGAGAGTATAGTAGTATATGTGAGAGAGTATAGTAGTGTGTGTGAGAGAGTATAGTTGAAAAGGAAGTTGGTTTGATCAATCAGGAAGACAGCTTAAATTCTCACTTCCTCATTGGCTAAAGGAGCCATTTTAAATTATCATTATCTGGTGGGCTTGCTGCTTTGAAAGTACAGCTAGCACCAACTCAGAGGAACAAGGAACATTTAAATCAAGCAGCAGAAACTTTAAGGACAAAAACAACCTTGTTGGACGAAAACATTTATTCTTATTTTATTTAGTTTCTTTTTCAGGGTCAGTTATTGTTTGTGAAAGTAAATGGTAATGAGGAAAACATTGCTATCTTTTTCAATGATACACTGCGGTGTGTTCAGAGAATTGTGAGGGAAACTGACAATTTGGGACATGACAGTGTCATTTTGGAAAGAAATTTCTGAGCTCAATGGTTATACTCGGACGATCTCTTTCTTGCTCTCGATTAACCAGCAGTTTGAAGAGGATGACAATCAGGGAAGCTTTGGTGTAGAGCTGAAGATCTTTGAACGAACCCGACGAGACCTTAATTTCTATCATTTTTACACGGGCTCACGCTCCGGGTTGCGCGCAGCAGTGCAGAGGCAATGCAGAACATTTTAGTTAGGAGTGACAACGCTGAAATGAATGAAGACCCCCCCCCCCAGTACATTTTGAGACTTCAATGTTGTTGTTCCAGAAAATGACTTTATTTTCAATTAAACAGTTATGAACAGAATTCTAGAAACTGTAGACCAACTAGCCAATGACGGTAACCATGGCATTCCATTATTTTTGAGCCTAGTGAACTTTATCAGTGAGCAACTTCATTAGTGTCAAGGCAATTAATAAAGGTTAATAAAAGGCCAGTGAAAAGTTTCCTTTTTAGTCAAATGATTATTCCATTTTCAATTGTTTAAACAAGACATTAATAATGTATTAGGAAATGGTGAGTTATTGACAACGATGCCTCTTCAATTTAGTCAAGTTCAACAGGCAACAGATTTTAATAATGTATATTAAGGAGTTCTTGGAAGTGTTTTTTAATGCAAAATCCATAGTTTCCTTAAAATCCTCGAATTTTTTCAGGACTGGCAACCGCAGGCAGTTAATGCATGTGTTTGCGGTGGGTAAATGACCGCCTTGTCTGAGGGGCAGATCATGGAGAAAAACCACTGAAGGTATTGGGGAGAAGCCCAGGGGTGGAATATCGTTTGCTCCCATCACAAAGGCCAGGATACCCCCAAGTTGCAAGGGTCCCTCTTGCTCTGAAAAAGAAATACACCAAAGAACACCAAAAAAGAAATTAAACCTAGCATGTAGAAAACTTTTAAAAAGGAGGGAAAGACAAAGACAGACAGAAGGGCATATGAAAAGATTTTTATTCCATAACTAGCAATAATACTTACCCTCAACATCCAGCAGGTAGTCCCTCCAAAATGCAACCACACATTCTTCTGCCCTTCTTTTGTTCCTGCCCACTGCAGACAGTCGAATTTCAAAGAGCTGTTTTAGTACATCAGCTGTGAGTGGGGATGGCTCGTGACAAAACAGCGGTCTGAAAGCATCTGGGTGCATTCTTATTGCATCATGAACACCAAGGGTCTTCATCCCCTCCCCTCCCTGTAAAAATGTATCATGAGAAGATAAAAATATCTTTCTATTTCAAATTGGATAAATTATCACACAGTACATGAAAGGGATGACTTATAAGACAGTTCAGTGTTTTTGATTATGCAAAAAGGCCTTGTCTTGTCTTGACAACTATTAAAACGTGATGCTCTTTAAGTTATTTTATATGATACATGCAAGCCTTTATTCGGAGTGTTTGGTTGTACACTGGCTTATAAAAATATGTTAAAATCTTTCATTATTCTTAACCCTTGTAAGGTGTTCAGGTCTGTGGGACCCGTTTTCAATGTTTGCTAAAATAAAAATGATGCTATTTATTATTTCTTCTAACTCAAACTCATTGGCCTTGGCTCATTTTCTTTGAAGAACATAAAAAATAACTTATTTTCAATTAGTGTACACGTTACACCCCCCTACACATAACTAATACAAATGAGGTGTTCGGGTCTACTGGACCCAAGTGTAATTATTACAGTGTAATAATTGTAGGTGCTATGAAACTTTGTACCTGCTATTCTCACACAAAGTTACAAAATTGTTACATTTCAAGTACTTTCACCTGTTCTGATTAAGTTCTAAGAAATAAGCACCAATAATGACAATGATTGATGATAATGAATGAAAAATCTTGTTTCTATTTTTTTTTTTAAACCTTTTTTATAATTGAATTTCCTTGTTTACTCACAAAATCATGATCATATGATCTCACAGGAGTAAATGGCAAATATTAACCAAAAATGATTTATCTATCATTGGTAATTGAGCTTAAAGGTCCAATATGTAATATTTGTACTGTAATAAATCCAAAAATGACACCAATGCCTCATCAGATATTAAGGAAACATGTTAAACTGAAATACTATCTTTTCTGACAACAATGCTAATGTCAGTATTTTTTCTTTTTGAAATTTACATTCCGTGACGGAATTTATGTTTATGTTTTGATCTGTGTGTTGTTATCAACGGCCCAGTTTGACAGCCAGGCCGGGTTGCCAGATATACCTGTAAAAACGTAAACCCAGCGCGCTACAGCTGTAACGGTAGTACAGCCGTGAAAGCAGCAAACAAACGAACAGGATCAATGGAGATAGATTCTACCTGACGTAAAAAAAAGAAAACAGCATGTTTCTAACAGTTGCGTGACCAGAGACGTAACAACCCCCTGGTAAATATTGGAGATGTATTTCAAAGATGGAGACAGCTTAGATCCCAAAAGGACGCAGAGTTGGCTTATTTTCTCCTGAACAGGTAAGCATTAGCTTCAGGCTAATTTATCACAGCTACTAGGGATGGGCATTTTTTGTCATTTCAACATTTGTGTACTCACATTGAATTATATAGCTAGAGTACCCGAGTTGGTTACTCGCAAAAACAATTGAGACATAGCCAGTAAAGTGATCCCGACTGGTCCTGGCTAACGCCGCCATGCTAACCCTGCTAACTGTTAACGTTACCGGGAGGACCAGGCAAGCAGCCCATGGCTGTTTACAACGTGTAGTTTAGCGGCTGGAGCCGACAACGGTGAGTTATTTTAAGCCACGAGAGGGGGGCTGTAAATCGGAAAGAGAGGACTGTGAGTTTGCAGTGTGTTTAGCGATTGTTGCCGTAATTCTAAGCCAATGAAGTGTGTTCCGTCGGCAAGGTAGTGGTATCTTTAGCGTTTCGTATTGTAATTCTAAGCCGAGGAAGTGTACCTGACTGGCGTGTGGAGAGGACAGTGAGGATGTTGTGTTTTTAGCGGTTCATACTGTCATTTTATTTTTGCTAAAAAAATGAGTTACACAAACCTTTGAAGTGCTCCACTAACTCGATGAACCAGCTGAAACATGATGACATCCTCCACCAAGAGATCTTTGTCTTCTATGCGTTTCAAAGGACTTTGACACCCAGCACTGGCCAGATAATCTGTAATAAATCATTGTATAGTATGAACAACACAAGATTAGATATATTAAACAAACTGTTCTTTCCTGGAGGCCAGGCCTGTATGTGATGATGAAATTAGGTGATGCATGAATTTATATGAATGACATCTTTTATTTAACTCCTTTAATCACAGTAGTATTGTCATGGTTTTGGGGTTTGAGTTCTGTTGGTTTTGAGGTTCTGTTCTTGTTTCCTGTTTATGTTGTGTATTTGTTCTGTTTTCTGTGGTAGCCCTTGTTTTCTCCCTTGTTTTGTCTAGCTGTAGTTCCTGTCTTGTTTTCCCGTGTGTCTGTATTTTCGGTTTCCTGTTTTATTTTGACGGTCTGATTTTCTGTCTTGTCTTGTCTGATTTACTTCCTGTGTTTTCCCTCCTTTGTGATTACCCTAATGTGTTTCACCTGTTTCCCGGCCCTAGTCTCACCTGTTGCTTGTTTCCTCATTTACTTTGTGTATTTAGTCTCTGTGTTTTCCTTTGTGTGGTGTGGGAGCATTAGTTCTGTTTTGTTGCGTGTGGTTTTTTGCCTCCTTGTCTTCTGGATTATTTTGTGTTTACCTGCCTGCCAACCTCTGGACACTTTCTGTTGTAAGTTTTTGGTTTGAATAAACTCCTCCTTAACTGCATTTGGGTCTGGGCTACGTCACTCCCTCAGCAAATCCTGACAGAATGCTCCCACCCCATATGGACCCAGCAGCTATGGAGTTCAAACCATTTTTTCACCCCATGGACACTGATAATGAGACATTGTTGGGATTTTTTTGTGGGATTCATCAGGAGGATCCCACCTTCGCCAGGCACCTCATGGAGACTCGCTGGCGGTCTGTGGAGCAGGAATTTGGCTTTCCGGGCACCAAGCCTGGCAGCCTTCCAGAAACTCCGCTGACAGCCAGTCCTCTTGAGCCTCAGAGGGGCAGCTTTCTGGGACTTCAGCAGCCTACCAGCCCGCCAGTGGCTAAGCCTGCTAGTATTATAACTACAGGTTTTTTGTCCATCTCCCAGCCTACCACCTGGTCAGCAAGACTCCCCGACCACCAGCAGTCTTTTGAGGGCACCCGCCTAGCCATTTTCCCTGGGACCCGTGGAGGCCTTAGACGAGGAAAGGGACGACATGGCTCCCATCTCCATGCTCCCTCCTCAACCTTTTTTCAGTTCGGAGTCCTCACTGTTCATCGGACCTGAGCCTGAACTAACCCGTGTACCTGAGCCTGAGCTAACCCGTGTTGCTGAGCCTGAGCTGACCAGTGTTCCCGGGCTGGCGTGCAGCTCTGCTGACCCTGGGCTGACGTGCAGTTCTCCTGACCCTGGGCTGACATCCAGCTCTCCTGACCCTAGGCTAGCAAGCAGCCTCTCTGCGTTCCGGCTAGCCAGCCACCACCCTGAGCCCCAGCTAGCTAGCGGTCCCTCTGAATCTAGGCTAGTTAGCAGTCCCCCTGGCTCCAGTCTAGCTAGCATTCCCTCTGAATCCAGGGCAGCTAGCAACCTCTCTGAGCCCCGGCTAGCTAGTACCTTCCCTGAGCCCCGGCTAGCTAGCAACCTCCCTGAGTCTAGGCTAGCTAGCAGCTCCCCTGAGTCCAGGCTAGCTAGCTAGCAACCCCCCAGACTCCGGGCTGGCTAGCAGCATTCCTGTTTCCCCGCTAGTCGGTAGCCTCTCTAGTGTCCCCGAGTTTCCTAGTGTCCCCGAACTCCCCAGTGTTCCAGCACTGCCTAGTGTCCCCGAGTTTCCTAGTGTCCCCGAACTCCCCAGTGTTCCAGCACTGCCTAGTGTCCCCGAGCTCTCTAGCGCCCCCGAGCTGGCTAGCAGCCGTTCAGGATCCCGGCTGGCTAGCAACCTCACAGATACCTGGCTGGCTAGCAGCCCTCCAGAACCTCAGCCGACTAGCAGCCTCTCTGTACCCCTGTTGGCTAGCAGCATCCCTGGTTCCCGGCTGGCTAGCAGCTTCACAGATTCCTGGCTGGCTAGCAGCCTTCCAGAACCTCGGCCGGCTAGCAGCCTCTCGGTACCCCGGCTGGTTAGCGGCTGCCCAGAGTCGCCGCTGACGTGCAGCCGCCCGGATTCACCGGTGACGTGCAGCCGCCCAGACCCGCCGCTGACGTGCAGCCGCCCAGACCCGCCGCTGACGTGCAGTCGCCCAGAACCGCCGCTGATGTACAGCCGCCCAGAGTCTGCGTCGCCCGACCTCCCAGACCTCCCAGAGTCTACGTTGCCCGACCTCCCAGACCTCTCAGAGTCCACATCAATCGCTCTCCCTGAGAATTTGCCGGTCTCCGGCACCCCGGAGACTGCCCCTGAGACTTTGTTGGTCTCCGGCGGCCCGGTCACTGCCCCAGAGACTGTGCCTTTGTCGGCGGTCCGGCCGACTCCTGCCCCCCGTGTTTTGTCGGCGGTCCGGCCGATCCCTGCCCCCCGGCTTCTGTCGGCGGTCCGGCCGACCTCTGCTCCAGCTACCTTGTCGGCGGATTGGCTGACTCCTGGTCCTGCTACCTTGTCGCCTGTCTCCAGCCCCGCTGACTCTTCGCCTGGCTCCAGCCCCGCTGACTCTTCGCCTGGCTCCAGCCCCGCTGACCCGTCGCCTGGCTCCAGCCCCGCTGACCCGTCGCCTGGCTCCAGCCCCACTGACCCTTCGCCTGGCTCCAGCCCCACTGACCCGTCGCCTGGCTCCAGCTCAGCTGACCCGTTGCTTGCCCGGCCCTCGGAGGGTCTTAGCCTTCACCGGCCTGCCAAGTCTCCTGAGGGGTTCAGCCTGAGCCATCCTGTTCGGTCTCCTGAAGGGATCCGCCTTCGCCGGCGGCCTCCAGTGGGGTATCGCCTTCACCGCCGGTCTCCAGAGGGGTATCGCCTTCGCCGCCGGCCTCCAGAGGGGTATCTCCTTCACCGCCGGCCTCCAGAGGGGTATCTCCTTCGCCGCCGGCCTCCAGAGGGGTATCGCCTTCGCCGCCGGCCGCCAGAGGGAGATCGCCTTCGCCGCCGGCCGCCAGAGGGACATCGCCTTCGCCGCCGGCCGCCAGAGGGAGATCGCCTTCGCCGCCGGCCGCCAGAGGGACATCGCCTTCGTCGATGACCACCCGAGAGTCTTCCTCATCCTGTTCGGCCTCCTGATGGGATCTGTCTTCGCAGACCTGCCTGGCCACCTGTGAGGCTCTTTCGCCGTTCTGTTCGGCCGCCTGAGGGGCTCTACCTTCGTCGCCGGCCGCCTGACGGTTTCTGCCTTCTCTGTGGCCCCCTGTTGCAGTGGTCTCTCTGTTCCCTGCTGCCCCTGGACTCTCTGTTCCCTGCTGCCCCTGGACTCTCTGTTCCCTGTGCCCCGGGATTTTCTGTTCCCTATGGCCTCTCTCTGTTTCCCTTGCCCCGAGTGGCTCAAGTGCCTTCCCTCACCCCTCCGGGGTTGACGTCTTTTTTGTATTTGGGTATTTGTCTAGCTGTAGTTCCTGTCTTGTTTTCCCGTGTGTCTGTATTTTCGGTTTCCTGTTTTATTTTGACGGTCTGATTTTCTGTCTTGTCTTGTCTGATTTACTTCCTGTGTTTTCCCTCCTTTGTGATTACCCTAATGTGTTTCACCTGTTTCCCGGCCCTAGTCTCACCTGTTGCTTGTTTCCTCATTTACTTTGTGTATTTAGTCTCTGTGTTTTCCTTTGTGTGGTGTGGGAGCATTAGTTCTGTTTTGTTGCGTGTGGTTTTTTGCCTCCTTGTCTTCTGGATTATTTTGTGTTTACCTGCCTGCCAACCTCTGGACACTTTCTGTTGTAAGTTTTTGGTTTGAATAAACTCCTCCTTAACTGCATTTGGATCTGAGCTACGTCACTCCCTCAGCAAATCCTGACAAGTATATTTAGCACTGACCAAGCCTGGTTTAAACATTCATATGAAAGTCAGAAACAAATCACACAGATTGCAGAAATATAAAAACAAATATGTGGCTTCACCACACTTAATCAGGGCTCTCAAGTTGGGGCAAGAGTGACATTCTAAAATGCTTAATAAGCACTTGAGAGCCCTGCTTAGTAGTATTTAGATTATTATTCACTGTAATAAACATATGTAAACATGTATATTGCACTCTTTAATAATAATAATAATAATAATACATTTTATTTATATAGCGCTTTTCATGGTACTCAAAGACACACACAGGCTAAATATCGTCACCCAGTCAGATGACTGCAACTCAGCTAGCCAGCCAGCCGATGCAAGACCGAGCATTCTTCTTTAACCTATCTTTGCTGTAAAACGCCTACGCCTACTCTCTCTTTACCCAAAGATAGGTGAAATCCAATAAATGCAGAACTACGTTGCAATAAGCTGCGCACTGATAGCAAATTACAATGTGTTAATGAAATGAAGTGAAATGTAATAACAGGAGCGCAGCAATGGGTACTACAATTACCAGTATGCTTCCATAACTGCTGCTGCTAGCTGCTAGCTTTTTCAAAAGTCAAAGTCAAATGTACATTGTACAATAAAATATACTGTGGTTAATCAAAGGGCTTTACAGACAATGTGTCGTCTCTCTCATGTAAGCAGATTTAATTCGGAAACCTGATTTCTGAAATTATTTCACACAGCTTGCTCAAACTTGCTTGATCATATTAACTAGCACTAGCTAGCTAGTGGAGATATTGCAAAGTTTTCAATGGAAAATGGCTAGCCCGTGTTATATATGTGGGTAGCAACTAGCTAGCCGCTAACCATGCTAACATGAATTTGGGGGGGACACTGCAGATAGGATGACGTTAATAAAAAAGGGGTCCTTGGCTATTTTTTTTATCAACTTACCTCTTCCTGGATTTCAACGACGATCCACCGAAACGCTGTCTCGTCTGGTAACGGGTCCTCCGTGTTCCATTGAGCTAGCTAGAAGTAGCAGTGCTAGGCTGGAGCCAGGTCTGACTGGATTTGCAGTTCCACCCCTGAATAATCTCTGCATCTCCGAATCAGAGCTCTGTTGGACTTAATTTAATTGTCGAGACATCGTTGACAATAGCTCACCATTTCCTAAAATATTATTTAGAAGACCCACAGCTTCAGTTAGCCTCTTTCTATCCATTACAGCTCCACTTCAGCCAAACTATTATAATGACAGTGCCGGAATTTGACCGTCAAATACCGCTTCTTCTTTGTCAACCAATCAGGAGCTGAGTAATCAAACTCCCTTCCGTTTCAATCAAACTCCCTTCCGTTTCAATCAAACTCTCTCACACACACTACTATACTCTCTCACATATACTACTATACTCTCTCACATACACTACTATACTCTCTCACACACACTTCTATACTCTCTCACATATACTACTATACTCTCTCACATACACTACTATACTCTTTCACATACACTACTATACTCTCTCACATATACTACTATACTCTCTCACATACACTACTATACTCTCTCACATATACTACTATACTCTCTCACATACACTACTATACTCTCTCACATATACTAGGCTACTATACTCTCTCACATACACTACTATACTCTCTCACATATACTACTATACTCTCTCACATATACTAGGCTACTATACTCTCACACACACACTACTATACTCTCTCACATACACAACTATACCCTCTCATACAAACATGTAAAAGGATTATAATAGTGTGTGTGTATGAGTATAGTGGTATATATGCAAGATTATGATAGTGTGTGTAAGACAGAAGTATGAATTACCTCCTATACGGCCTCTCATACTCACTCACTCTCACACACACACACACACACACACACACACACACACACACACACACACACACAGACGTGTCCATGACACATGCTGTTTTGTTTTTGCTTTGTTTTGGTTGTGATACTGAAAAAGGTATATAAGCTTATTATTGAATGATTATTGATTAGCTACTGATAATTGTGACGTTAGTAAGTCTTATTATACTTAAATAGCAGTTGCTTGTGATGTACTTATTGCAATAATTGCTGGCTGAACAGGTCCGTGCTCAAAATCACCCCTTCCTTTGTTTCCTTTTAAAGGATTTCCACAGAAATGAAACTGTTCCACAGTTTGATTTATTGGTCCCAAACTTGCAGGGTGGTGCCCCATTTTGATTGTTTGTCGATTTGATAAAGTTATTAATAACCATATTCATAACTTTATTAATATTGATAAAACATCTTTGATCATCTCCAGCTGATCCAGAATGCTGCAGCACGTCTTCTGACGAGAACTAAGAGAAGAGATCATATTTCTCCTGTATTGGCTTCTCTGCACTGGCTTCCTGTGAAATCTATGATCAAATTTAAAATCCTCCTCCTGACCTACAAAGCTCTAAATGGTCAAGCACTATCATACCTAGAAGAGCTCTTAGTACCTTATTGTCCTAGGAGAGCACTACGCTCCCAGAATGCAGAGCTACTTGTGGTTCCTAGAGTCTCTAGAAGTAGACTGGGGACCAGAGCCTTCAGCTATCAGGCTCCACTGCTGTGGAACCAGCTCCCACTTTGGGTTCGAGGGGCAGACACCGTCACCACATTTAACAGTAAACTGAAAACCCTCCTCTTTGATAAAGCTTATAGTTAGGGAGTGAGGAGTTGCAGCGTCCACCTAACCCGGCCCACCTGCTTCTCTTCGTAGTCATCAGTTTTATTTATTATATAATTAATAATATAGCAAGAGTAGAGGGAGGCAGGCCAGTACAGCCCGATGCGTTTGGGGAGAGTTCTAGCCCGACCAGGCACCTTTCTTTAACCTGCCTCTCTTAGTTATGCTATTATAATTCTAGACTGCCGGGGAAGTTCCTTCCTTCCTATGACACACTGAGCTGCTCTCTCATCTCTACTTGTTACTTTTGTATGCATCCTGTCCCAGAAATGCTTGTTACTAACCTAGCTCTGGGGAGTTTACTCCCCGGAGTCCTTATGTTTCTTCTTCTCTATCTGCAATTCCCGGCCGCATCCTGCTGCATCCTGCTGCATCCTGCTGCATCCGCCACATCCACCCATGCTCTGTAGCGCCACGTTACATCCCGCAACGCCCTGCTGTGATGTTCATACGCACAGTAGAGTTTAGATTCTCTGCCCGAGCCCGAGCCAAGTCGGGCCGGGCCGTTATTTTCCGCCAATATCCTCGGGCCGGGCCGGGCCGGGCCGGACCGTTGATCAAGCATTTGTGGGGTTTTTTTTATCATTACTTTAGCCTAATTGGGTGGGGAGAAAGCTATGCCATAATCAGAACTAGTATCTATATAGGCTATATTTAGGCCAAAGTAGCCTAACAAATGTGTCCAAAAAGTTACACAAGTTGGACTACAGTTACAAAATGCAACATGTGTCATGCGCGGAGTCTCCTCCTCTCGCACGCATCACACCGGGGCTGTGGGCTGTATTGTGGAGTTAAGTGCAACATGGAGCTTGAGGATGTAAAGAAAAAAACAAAAACTGGAGAATTACCTTTGAGCAAGTTTGGAGGAAAGTCAGAGGTATGGAACCATTTTAAACAAGTCGTGGGCAGTGACAACATATGTGTCGGCTTTGTTGAGTGCATTAAGTGCGGCCGCTGTTCGCCTATGACAGCTGATAAAACGGAGAAGTCGATGATGAACAGACACATGAAGCAGGCTCGCCGTGGCAGAAAAGATGATAGTCAGCCTTCAACCTCCTCTTTTGTTAGTTCTCCAAGCATAGGCTCCCCCTGAGGGCGAGGCAAGCCCTCCCAGAGAAATACGTTGAGTTTTTTTTTTTACGTTTCTTCATTCAGATCCATTTGCGATCCGTTCCATTCTGAATAAACAAACAGCGCAGTTTACATGCTTCGCTCTTGTTGCATTATTCATTAAGATAATTTTAAACAGATTTCTGCAGTTCAAACAACTCTGAATTGTAGTTGAGAACGTCAGTTATGACGGCCCACGGATTAAAAAAGTGTCGGGTTGAAATCGGGCTCGGGCTCATAATTCCAGTTAATGTGTCGGGCCGGGCCGGGCTCGGACACAACGTGCACGGGCTCGGGCAGGGTCGGGCTTGATTTTTTGGGCCCGATCTAAGCTCTAACGCACAGAGTAGTCTGGATCCGGTATAGGAGACTGCACTACTCAGTATGACACGATGTGCCCTGCTATGACGTGAACTTCCACGATGACCTTCTAAGTCACTGTTCCATTATCTTTAATGTGACTATTATTTGCCGTTGTTCATCACACCCCCAACCGGCCCTGTCAGACACCGCCTACCAAGAGTCTGGGTCTGCTGAGGTTTCTTCCTAAAAGGGAGTTTTTCCTTGCCACTGTCGCAATAGCCACTGCTTGCTCTTGAGGGAATTACTGTAATTGTTGGGGTTTTGGAATTTATAGAGTGTGGTCTAGACCTACTCTATCTGTAAAGTGTCTCGAGATAACTCTGTTATGATTTGATACTATAAATAAAATTGAATTGAATAATTTGCCAATGATCAAATATGTACCCTACGAGTATCCTACATTTTGACGCCCAGTGTGAGGCCTGTTAGAACCAGCGTTGTTACAATAATTATACATAATAATCCATAATTTTTGAATATTAATTTTTTGAAAAAAAAATTGTATTTTTGAAAATTATAATTTTCCCGTAACATATTTAACACCCTGTGCAAGTATTGAATACCAGCTTTAGTGCAACATTTATGCATAATTGTCCATACCTTTTCAATTTTAAATATTTAAAAAAATAAATAATTGAAAATAAATTTTTCTGCAACCTGCCATTACATTACATTCAGTTGTGGTCTGTGAATTTTTCAGTGTGTACATTGGTTAGTAGACAACAACATTTTCACGCTCTACTATTACTCTCTACTCTATTACTCACCTGAGTTGTCCGGGCCTCTATGGCCACCTGACAGGATCGGGTTGGTGGTAAATGGTAGTAATTAGCTTAATTAGCAGTCAACACTTAAAACTAAAGGAACTACAGGTTAACCCTTTCACCTGCTCCTTGAATCAACTTGTTCACAGTTAATTTTCCTTTGTCACCACAAAGGAATTGAGCCCTGGTAGCAATCTGTTTACTAGAGGTAAAATGAGTTGCTTCGAGTACCAGAGGCTGGAGGCGAAAGCTTCCAACGAGCCGACCGACACAGTCCTGCAGAATGTGGTCGCTTGTCTCATCCTAGACTCTGAAGAGAATAACCGTTATGAAACTACCTGCGATGAAATACTCCAGGAACTATTGGCTTACAGGGCACAGCCATCTTGGATGCTAAAAGCTAGCATACAAGGCTTGCTTGGCCAATTGGTGCTCATCTATCAGAGCCGAACCCATCGGCAATGCGCTGTCCTCCAAGCACAGCTCGCACTGCTGCAAGACAGCTATGAAGCTGAGCAGCGCAAAACAGCCTGGCTTAAACAGAGTGTCCAAGCCAGGCGTGATGAGGTCTCCCGGTTAGAGGAGAGCCGTGAGGACCTCTCGGCACAGCTCCAGCGTGCCAAGCAAAAAACAGCGTCCTTCTTGGTCTCCTCACAGTCAGAGACACCATTTCTCTCTGCCACCTCGGCGAAAAACCCTCTTGTCTTCTTCCCAGAGAAGAGACCGTTCGTCATCTTCTTCATCTCCTCCCCCTTGGAGGAGAGATCACCACTCCCCTGCCAAAAGGGGGAGGAATGTCTTGCAACATCAGAGGAACACAGGTAGAATCAGAGTTCCGTCCAAGCTCGCCATCCCACTTTGATCAGACTCCATCCCAACTGCCAAGGGGAGGAGCCGTCCTCAACTTAGTGACTATGATTCTCCTGATGTTCTGAACGACCCCCGCCGGCTCCAGAGACATGATCTGATCGAGCCTTGGCTGCATGATACTCTCCAACTATGACAGAGTGACCAGTGTGACCCAACGGAACGGGTAAGTATGCTGACACCTTCACACGTCCAAGAATCACGTGATGCTGCCTTTGACCCTGAGCCTGACCCTCCTACCACATCCAACGGTCCAGCCGACCTGGATGAACCTACTTGGCTCCCCTCGGAGCCTCCAGTCACTTTGGTCTACTCAGAGACCACGGCTAGCAGCCTAGTGAACTCCAGTAGGGATGTGTCAGAGCTTGTCATAGGTGAGAGTTATCAAGAGCCTCTATTGGGCCGTTTGCTGGAAACAGGTGCTCCACTCCGCAAGGAGACACCCCAGCTAATTTCTAATTGCAACATCCTGCTTCCTGAAGAAACCATAACTTCTCCACTCGTTAAAGAGGAAGAAAACCTCCAAACCCTGTGCGGTAAAAGTGGATCAACATTTTCACCCACTGCAATGGATACTTTGTGTAGCTCAAAGCCACACTCTGCCTGGACTCCACCCCCATGAAAGGGGGAGGGAGCTCCCGATGACTCGGACAACACGCGTCCATCCCCAAAACAAGGTCTGTATCCAGCTGAACTGTCAGACTCCTCAAAGGGGCCTGACACTGATTCGTCATCAGCAGAACTAGACCTGGGAGGTAACCTAAAGGAGCCCAGAGTGCTCCCTGAAACCACGACGCCTAGCGCCTCATAAACCCCTCCCCTGATGTCCTGGGGAGACCCTGCCCACAACGGCAACGCCCACGGTACAGATACCGCAGCAGGGGAAAAAGGGGGTGTGAGCATCCTAGCCCTGCTGGATTGTGTCTCCAGAATAAGTCAGACACATTGTAACACTTCTGCAGAAATCATTAAAAACAATGCTTCCCCTCAGTACACCAGTATTAGGTGTAGCATTCAGTGGTAGCATTCCCAGCTACCTGCCTGATAAACCGCCTATGACAAAACCTGTTTTGGTTGATATCACACCCCAGGGGATGACTCTTGTGCATCCTAGTCTCATCTGTGTAAGTGACACAGAAGACTTGGGCAGCGGTCACAACCAACTGAGGCCGGGCCCACTCGCTGACAGCCTACGGGGACACAGTCAGGCCCAGGTCGACACCCTGAGGCCACTTGATCCTGCAGGCAGTCTGCCAGCCCCAGACGGACAAGTCACCGTCATTCATGAGCAAATGGCCATGATTCTTCCAGAGCCTGATCCTGGCTCTGACTTATCTTTGCCGCCGGCGAGCATACAGCCGCCGCAGTCTGGCAGCCTCGACTTTTGCAACCCTCACAGGTCTTTCCTCTGCTCGCTGAACAACAGCGATGCACCGTGCCACACCTGTATGGTTAAAGGTTCACCCTTTTATGGTGCCACGCCAACAGACGTGCCCATATCACTTTGGCCAAAAAATCTTGCCGTCAGGCCAGACTGGCACCATTACTTGCGCCCACCTGACCCGCCTCCAGCTTTTGCACAGAAAAAACACTGCCTTTCTTCAGAGTCCCTGCAGACTCTCTTCAAGGTGGCTGGAGCAGGCACATTCTCTGTACTCCAGGGAAAGGGGTCATACACTTATGGCCCCACCTCCAGGTAAACTTGATCGGCCCAGTTACCAGAACTGGTCGAGGTACCCAGTACCTCCTCATCGTCACGGGCAGCCTCACCATGTGGGTTGAATGCCTTTCAGTACCCAACTGCACAGCCGTGACCACGGTCCTGCTCCTGAACCACAAGTTCAGCCAGACCAACTCAACATGCGGTCCTCCCAGGAGAAGAGCAGCTTCTGCATCTGGAAAGTGGGAGGGAGGTTTTCCCCCCCAAGAGGATAAGACTCAAACCAGTTGAGTCATAGGGATAGCTGCATGCCTCACCTCACTCTGTTGACATGCACTTCCATCCTAAACTTTTCAAACAGTAATCAAACTACCTCAGAGCTTCGGTAGTAAAATTCTTTTCAGGATACCATTTACTGTTAGTTCCATTCTGTTACTCAAGAACCCAGTGCATGCTTTAAACTGTCAGGTGTCACAGAAAACACAACCAGGTGCTAGTAGCAAGAGATTTAATGCGAAGCATCGGTAGAGAAGGAATCTCTTCGGTCAACAAACTCGAGCCTTGTTGTAGACCCATAAATCTGCTACTAACCGTATTGGTAGGTACATCTGACGTATAGTCTTGGCAGTGCAATTCCAAATTTATGTAGCTCATAAGAATGAGAGATAGGACTCAATTTTATTTACCTACACATCAGAAGACATAATGTATAGAGACTAAAGTCTGCATCGAGTATTTGTTTTGACAGTAAAACATACATGCACCAGTCCACATGTACATACACTGGTGAACCCCAATTCTTTTCTGGAGTGAACCTGTTAACCCCTAACTACTTCACTTTCCTTTCCTATCTTCCTTCATTTTTGTTGTTGTTTTTGTTTCACTATATTTTCGGTTAATGTCATATTGAAAACAGCTACAATGATTGTACAAGGGATAATTCATTGCTTACCTATTATGTTAAGGATTGTGTTTTGTTTAAACATTTGGTGTTTAGCTATAATTAGAATTTTGTCTGCCCAGACACTGCCTCATTTATCTGCCCAGACACTGTAGCCTCAGTCAACATATGAACATTATGAACTTGTGAACTGCCTCTTATTCCCAGTAAGGCATGGACTATGTTGATATCACTTTAACCTTCTCTCCCATGAACTGTATGGTCCTTGGTTTGCTCCAAAGACCGGGGACCAACCGCTCTTCAGAGCAAAAAGTGGGACTGTTAGGACCAAGCAGGGGGTTAAACACTGATTTTAACCAAAAATTAGATTGAGCTGACTGCAGAGACAAAGGACACAGGGAAGTCAAGACAAAGGATCTTGGCCTACATGTGAATCCCAAAGCCGGTTTCACCAAACTCCTACAGGCCGCCACTTGGAAGCGGAGTCGCAAGATGGAGAATCTACCTTCAACACGAGGAGAACAAGGCAGACTGGTGGTGAGACAAAGAACTGCTTCACACCTGTGACAAAGTTGCATTTTTCCCATTGGCCGTCGGGCCTTTGAATGCAACACCCCGCCACTAGGAGGCGGAGGAAGTATAAAAGCTGTCGGCGTTTGTGTTTCTTTGCTTTCCACGGTAATTCATTTTACTTACAGGAGGTGTAGCAGTCCGGACTAGCTTAAACAGCGTCACCTCGCTGGTCGAGATTGAGCTGGGACATTTTATATCTTTCTGATATACAAAGGGGATCCGAGGAATACTGGCCCAGTATTTCCTCTATCTGCAGCGGGTTTAATCAGCCCGGATTCAAGAAAAGGACTACGTTCCGTTTTTCTTGCGTTGTCGACCTGGATCGCGTGTCGTCCACTGCTCTGGACGAAACGGATCGTTAAACTCTGGTGAGAGATTAACTACAAACACATATACAGTAAGAGGCTTACCCAGTTCTGGGCAGACATTAGAACTAGTGTGTTTGGTTTGTTTCATTAATGAGCGAAGGTTATCGCTACCATTGTTGCCATTAATGTGATCTGATTGTAATCATGTAATGGTCCATATGTGATTATTAATCTGTTTCTGTGAATGTATCATTGATCACAATACTGTTGATTATGTTGTGTTGAGTAGCTTGGTAAAACTGTAATCACTACCTGCTAAATCACTCCTTTCACAAAGTTTAGTTACTGTCTGCGAGATAATCGCGGAAATCAGCTGTTAGCCACTGGAGTGGTTAGTGACCGTTTTCCCTCAGTAATACAAAAGTCTCAGAGTCTGTCCCAACTACACATGTGGTCCAGACCTGAGTGGCTGAGGGCGGGGCTGGTCATTATCGATAACTAAGATCAGAGTGCCTTTCCTTCTTTACCCCTTTTCTTCTTTTACTAACACACACACACACACAAGGACACAAGCTAGCCACGTAGCTCCCGAGCTAACGCTGCTAATTTAACCACGTGGCGTAGGCTTACGTTTGTACAGAGCTAACACATGACCTAGCTACTCGCTCGACCTCTTCAATCCCTCCTTGGGCACCCAGCACCACTACCGCCCTCTTGAGGCTAAATAGTTTTGTGCAGCTCACAGGAGTAGCCATTTTGGTAGTTTTTGTGTTAGAACTACATGTCGACATCGCCCCTCCTCTTTCACTCACTCACTCTCACACACACACACACACACACACACACACACACACAAACACACACACACACACACACACACACACAGACGTGTCCATGACACATGCTGTTTTGTTTTTGCTTTGTTTTGGTTGTGATACTGAAAAAGGTATATAAGCTTATTATTGAATGATTATTGATTAGCTACTGATAATTGTGACGTTAATAAATCTTATTATACTTAAATAGCAGTTGCTTGTGATTATTTGTGTACTTATTGCAATAATTGCTGGCTGAACAGGTCCGTGCTCGAAATCACCCCTTCCTTTGTTTCCTTTTAAAGGATTTCCACAGAAATGAGATTGTTCCACAGTTTATGGATTTATTGGTCCCTGACTTGCAGGGTGGTGCCCCGTTTTGATTGTTTGTCGATTTGATAAAGTTATTAATAACTATATTCATAACTTTATTAATATTGATAAAACATCTTTGATAATTTGCCAATGATCAAATCTGTACCCTACGAGTATCCTACACAGCTAATGAACCGTATGACGTAGAGTCTTGTGTGAGGTATCGTTGAACTCAGTGGGGAGTTCCCTTTTCATTGTTGACGATTTGCGGTGTCTGAGTGCCGCGCAAATGCACGGTCGCAAGGAGCGGCGTCCGCCAGTAACCTCGACGCATGCAGAGGCGCGAGGGCCCATCCATCGCTGCTCGTAGCTTTAATTATGGCCCAAGCGCCGACAGCGGCGAAGGCCCTATTAAAACTGAGGGAACTATTTATTTTTCCCGGCAAATGAATTGGCTTTTTGAGGGGTGTAACATAGTCAAAAACTCACAAAATGTGACGGTCACATCAAGTCTGGTGAACATTTACGTATTTTAAGGGTTTCGGGAATAGGTGCACATAAATGGCTCGCTAGCGCCCCCTAGAAAGTAAAAAAAAATTGAGCCCCTGCAGTATGTTTAACGTAGACTCACGAAACTTGGTAGACAAATGTAACATGTGAAGATTTACAAAAACCTTCATTAGAGCCATACCCTAAACCCAAGAGGAAGTCTGCCATTTTGAATTGAAAGTTGGAAATTAGTGCGATTTTGGCCATTTCCACATGTCGTACTTTAACAAACTCCTCCTAGAGATTTCATCCGATCAACTTCAAACTCGGTCTGTGCCATCTTAAGACGTTAAAGATGAAAAGTTGTTAAAAGAAAAACTTTTCGTCATAGGGCGTGGCCGTGGCCATTTTGTGCGTTTCGCCGCCGAACCAGGAAGTGGGTGTAACTCGAGTGTATATTGTCCAACTGGCTCGAAACTTTTCAGGATTCATAAGAGTCCAAACCTGAGGACAAATAAAGGCCGATATTTACTTAAAGTCATAGCGCCCCCTAGTGGCAACAGGAAGTAGGCCTAAAAGTCAAGGTGCTATACTTTAAAGAACTCCTCCTAGAGATTTCATCCGATGGACTTCAAACTTGGTCTGTATCATCCCAACACCTTAAACATGAAAAGTTATTGAAAGAAAAACTTTTCGTCAGACGGTGTGGGCGTGGTGGCCATTTTGAGTGTTTAGCGATGAACAAAGAAGTTTTTGTAACTTGAGTATACATTGTCGTATATGCCCGAAATTTCTCACGGTTGACAAGGGTCCAGGCCTGAGGACACCTACAGGCCAAACTTGACTTTTGGTCATAGCGCCCCCCGCTGGCACCAGGAAATCTGCCTTATATGACAAACATCATCCGATTTACATGAAACTTATGTGTGGTCTACATGTGATACTGAGCCACCCCCTATAATATGACCACGCCCACTTACTCAGGCCACGCCCCCTTTCATACCATTTAAACCGTTTAAGGTATACCCTTGTGTGAGGTGTCATTGAACTCAGCAGAGTCTTCATTCTTCATTGGTGATGGTTAGACCCCCCCCAAGCATTAGCCACGCCCCCTTTTATAACTAATGACCCGTTTGATGTAGACCCTTGTGTGAGGTATCATTGAACTCAGCAGAGACTTCTTTCTTCATTGGTGATGGTTTGGCCCGCCCCCTATGCTTAAGCCACGCCCCCTTTCATAACTGGTGACCCGTTTAAGGTAGAGTCTTATGTGAGGTATCAACGAACTCAGCAGAGACTTCCTTTTTAATTGGTGATGGTTTGACCCGTTCCCTACGCTTTAGCCACGCCCCTTTTCACAGCTAATGAACCATATGACGTAGAGTCTTGTGTGAGGTATCGTTGTACTCGGCGGGGAGTTCCCTTTTCATCGTTGACGATTTGCGGCGTCTGAGTGCCGCCCGAATGCACGGTCGCAAGGAGCAGCGTCCGCAGAGGTGCGAGGGCCCATCCATCGCTGCTCGCAGCTTTAATTTGTTTTAGCACTTGGACACAATTTTGACGGCCTCAACATATACAAAAACTCACAACAATTGGAGCCCACATAAACACCTGGGAGCTTTGCGAGACTGTACAGCGATTTGGCTCATACCTGTAAGCGAGCTCCATAGCGCCCCCTAATGCGTGGAAGGCCTTAACTTGGACATAATTGCTCCAATCTTCACCAGATTAAATACACTTATTGCTCTAATCATTGCGGACATATTTCCCATTTACATTCATTAGCTCCGCCCAACCGGAAGGCGGACATTTTTAATTATGCATTTTTCAGGTGTTTTACATTCTTTCGAACTCGTCCTAGGCCGTGTTTTCAATCTTTGCAGGTAGTATCTGTTGACCCTCATGACGAAAAGTTATCCAGAGAATTTTGATAGTTGAAAAAATGCTTCCTGTCAACTTCTGTCAACTTTCTAAACAGGAAGTTGCGTTATCTTGGCAACAATTATTCTGATTGGCCCAAAACATGACAAGGTTATTCCTCATGGCCGGATTAGCATCTGTGCCAAACTTGGCGGCAATCGGCCATTAGATGGCACTGTATCAGCAAAATATTGATATATGGGAAACCTACTCTGTCTAACTACTCCTGGGGCATGAGTCCGATCGGCACAAAAACTTGCATACAGACTCCGAGGACCCTCATGACAAAAAGATATCAAAAGAATTTTGAGTTATGGAGAACCAACTTCCTGTAAGTGGGTGTAAACACAGGAATGGCCAGATTAGCATCTGTGCCAAACTTGGTGGCAATCAACCATTAGATGGCGCTGTTTTCATTTTTTAAATTAATTAGCAAATTCGCTTTGAGCGAAACCTACGTTTTTTAACTCCTCCTAGACCGTGAGTCCCATCTGCACAAAAATGTGCAAGTAGACTCGGCGGACCCTAATCTAGTCACCAACGTGCATGCGTCAAGGCTGAGCATATGAGCCAATCTCAGACAAAAATGTGAAAAATACTGGTAACTAAAGATCTTTCTGATTTATAATGACAGTCAGTCAAGTATAAAGGTTGACTTGATCGGGGGAGAGCTGTAATATGTCTAAGAAGAAAACAAGGTCGCAAACAAAATTAAGTGGACTCGGCCTCGCTGAACAGGTGCCGGAGATTGCGCATTTTTCCTGACTTCACTGCGGAGACGGCTAAGGCTAGGGCGCGTTTCCGGGAGGTGAGAAACAAGTTGTGGAGCGCAGGAGTGAAACAAGGGATCATTCATCCAGCTATTTTGATTTTGACTTTTAATGAAGAGACCATTAAGTTTACTGACCATCTAGCTGCAGAGACATTCTACAAGACTGTGGTTGAACCGAAGATGCAAAGTACGAATGAACACTGAGGGTCAAGCACAGGTATTGACTTTGTGCATGTAGTCTAGTTTATAGACATATTGAAGTCTGATTTCAAAGTTTTAATTACAATGTATATGCTCTCAGTTTCTCGGTTTAAATTATATCAGTGTTTATGGTAATAGTGAGACTGGTTGGCTTGATTTATGACTTATGATTTATGTTTTTATGACCTCAGAAGTTATGTGTATAATAGTAGGTTTGTCTGAGTTGGTGTAACATCTTATTAGTTGTTGTTGACAAATGTTGGCAATATGGGGGTGCATCTGGGTGAATGTGGGTGTATGTGTGTTTTTGTGTGTTTTTTGTTCATTTGATAGCTCTTTACTATGTTTAATTAGAAGTTACTACTTGTGTAAAATAAAGAATGGTGATAGATAAAATACTCTCAAATAAAGGGTTAAAAATAGCTAATTTGAATATTTGTAGTTTGAGAAATAAGATACAGGATATTACTGGGTTTCTGGAAAATAATAATTTGCATATTTTGGCAATATCTGAAACGCATTTAGATGCAACTATAGAGGACTTCCTTTTGCATGTAAATGGATACCTATTATAAAGATGTGACAGAAATATAAATGGAGGAGGGGTGGCTTTTCATGTTCAGGATCAAATACCAGTAAAGACCAGACAAGACCTTGGTTGTATTGGGGTTGAAGCATTGTGGTTGGAAGTGCAGTTGCCACACTTAAAACCTATTTTAGTTGGTTGCTGCTATAGGCCTCCCAATGCACCAATAGTCTGTTTAGATCGAATATGTTACATGTTGGATATAGTCTGTGATTTAGATATGGAGATTTATTTTTTAGGTGACCTAAATATTGATTGGAGATTGAATAATTGCTCATTGAAAAATAAGTTGCAGTCTATAGCCGATACTTGCAATTTGTCACAAGTGGTCAAAAAACCAACAAGAATTTTTTATAATGCTGATGGGACAAAAACGGAAACATGTATAGATTTACTTTTTACTAATGCTACAGAATTGTGTTCAAAAGCAATTTCTATTTGTGTTGGCTTTAGTGATCATAATTTAATCGCAATTAACAGAAAAACCAAAATCCACAAACCAGGTCAGAAGATAATAATTAAACGGATTTTGAAAAACTTCAATGAGGCTAGGTATTGTGCTGATATTAGAAATATCGACTGGTCACAAGTATTAAGGGAAGCAGATCCTGATCTAGCTTTGGAGGTTTTTACAAATTTATTTAATTGTTGAAAAACATCCCCAATTAAGACGAATGACAGTAAGAAGTATTGCTTCTCCATGGTTAGATGCTGAACTTAAAGAATATATGAGGAAAAGAGATAAATTAAAGTTAGAGGCAAGCTTATCAAGAGATAATGGATTATGGGAAAGGTACAAGCAATTAAGAAATTTTGTTACAAAGTTAAACAGAACAAAAAAGAAGAACTATTATGAATATAAATTTGAGGAAGTAAAATCAACCAGGAATAAATTATGGAATACGTTAAATCAATTAACAGGGCGGGGAGGGTGCCTCAAGGGAGTTGTCTTGGACCACTGTTATTTTCTATTTTCATTAATGATTTGTCTTTTATTTTGGGGTGTGCCAGTATTGCCCTTTATGCAGATGACTTGACTATTTTTGTGTCTGATCATGACTCTACCAGACTTAATACTGTATTAAATAATGAACTAAAATTAATTGAAAAGTGGAACAGAGAAAATAAGTTAATTATTAATAGTAAATGTATGACGTTGGGATCTAATCATCTTTTAAAAGATTCCTCTGCTCTGAACTTGTCAGTTGGTGGTTTGATCATTGAACAAGTGGCTAAGGCTAAATTGCTCGGCGTGATTGTGGAGCAAATGCATACCGATTCGCATACGAAAAATTCTGGTGGAATCAATAGTTTTGTGTCATCTGGACTATTGTTCCATCATCTGGGCTGCAACTACAGAGAATAATTTAAACAGATTACAGATTGCACAAAATAAAGCTTCTCGGCTTGTCCTTAACTGTTCTTTTAGAACAAGTATTAGGGACATGCACAATCAGTTAACATGGCTTCATGTAAAAGCAGAATTAATTATTCTCTTATTAAATTCTTAAAAAATATAATTATTACAAAAGTACCAGAAATTATTTATGAAAGATTGACTTTTTTCAGTGACATTCATACTCATTCCACGCGCCAATCAAGTGAAGGGCATTTCTTGTTACCCGTCTGTCTTTGAAGTTGATAAATCAACTTCAAAGAACTTCATGTTATAGAGCAATGGTGGCATGGAACTTGCTCCCGTTATTTTTGGTTTCAGAGAGGCACAATGTTAGTTTTTCGAAAAGACTGAGATTGTATTTATTTACTTTGGAGTAACTGTAATTATGTTTTAATAATGACTTCATAATGAGCTACGGCAATGGAAATGTGATTTTTATTTTATATTATACCTAGAGAGTGGTAATATTTTGTACATGTAAGAGCTTATATATTATTAAATGGTTATGTTGTTATGTTTAGTGTATATGTGTTATGTTGTGTTGTGTATATGATTTAGAAGATGTTATGTGCACTTCTGTATTTGTCTTCATTGTTGTACAGCTTTGATGTTAATATTTTGGTAAAAATTAAGACCCCAGGAAGAATAGCTGCTGCTTAATGGAGTAGCTAATGGGGATCTAAATAATAAACAATAAACAATAATAAACCCTCATGACAAAAACACATCAAAAGAATTTTGATAGCTAACACAATGCGCAAGTTACAGAGGACCAACTTCCTGTAGGGAAAAGTTTGTTTGTTCACCTCAAACAGCCAAAGTACCAACTGTACAGACGTTAGCATAAGCTAGCTGTGAGTTAGCTTATATATATATATATATATAAGCCCCCTGCATCTGCCTGAGAGCAAGGAGACCTTTTGCGTCAATAACTTACGCCAAAGGCACCTGACCAAGCGTTGGTTTTTGACACGTTGGGAGTGAGCTAACAGGGCCGCGGTGAAGTAAACATGACTGATGTTATAGCCTATAAGTGCTACATTTAGCCTATAACCTTTTAAAATTCGCTACCGAAATTGATCATTTGTGATCAACATGTGATTTTAATAAAAAGTCTTTTAGAAGAAAAAGATTATTACACTTAATGACAAATTACATGACACATACCTGCAATTAATGTACATACAAATTAATTACAAAAGCAAATTATTTGTGAAGATATTCTAATCTTCTAAGCCTACATGACTATAACATTCTCCTTATGACTTTCAACGTGTCACAGATGAGTGCATCTTGCTGTATTTTTAGCTACAGGTGAAAATTAGCAAAACACTACCCTTTCTGCCATTCTCCGCCTTTCTTTTCTCCACACTTCTTTTCTCCGCTGTTGTTTCTTTGCCCTCTCTCTCATGTTTGATGTGCAGTGCAGTGTTCTGTCACATTGGTTTCCAAATTCATGTGACACAGGCTATCTGCAGGGCTGGTTTGGCACAAACATTATACAAAAGCGCTGAAAACATTTGGATGTGATGCAGCTAACCCGTTTTGTTTAATGTTATTTTAATATTGATATTTCGATAACACTTTACAATAAGTATATATTAATTAGCATTAAAGGAGAATTCCGGTCGATTTCAACCCGTAGCTCTGTTGTTTGTAAATCAGGAGTACTGTCAGTAGCGAGAAAAACAAAAACAAACGGTGCCGCCTACACCGAGTTATCCTCCTGCTAGATTTTGCACCTAACAGTCATGGCTTAAACAGGGCAAGTTTTAAACGTGTTTTTAGCCTCTATTATTGCTATTCAATAGCAAAGCACTGCTACAACACACACAAGTTCACCATAATCTATAAAAGAACTACTTACATGTGTGCCCTCATTTAGAAGTCTCCCAGCTAATCCTGCCTTGTAACTGACCAAAGTTGGAGAAACAGGCTTTCTTTTACTGTCTCTAGAGTTAGCTAGCTGACATGCTCTACATCTGAGCTACTGAGCATGTGCGAGTGCAATCAAAGATAGTAGTGAAGAAGAAGATGATGTTTTTCTAAACCAGAAACCAGGTGAAAAGAGGATCTGCAGCAGTGAGAGAGAGCTGTGCAGTACAACAAAAATATGGTGTTTTTTGAAAATTAAACCATGTAAACCTATTCTGGAACAACCTTAAAGTACAGTTATGAACCTGAAAATGAGCATAATATGGGCGCTTTAACCTTATTTTAGTGGTTGTGTTTTTTTTTTATTGTTTTATCCTTTTAAAATAAATGTGTTATTCCTTAACTTGTTTTTTTTTATTATTCATAGTTTTAAATACACTGTCTTACTGCTCTCCTCTGGCAAAAAGAACCTGTTTTTAATCTTTTACTTTAGTTGTATTACTGTAGTTTTAAAGAGGTCCTAGGCCTCCATTCAAAAACCTTTTTATGCTCAATTTTATATTTTACTTTAACTCGCCCGCACCCCCTTTATGACAATTACACTGGACATTTTCCAGCTCTTGTCACCTTCACTGTCATGTCTTCTGGATAGTTTTCCTCTCTTAAAACCTAACAAACCAAGTGGGATATATCAATGTTTTTTAAATGCATGCAAAAGCTACAGATGTAAGGATTGATCGTTCACTAGATCAGCGTCAGATCTTTACACATGTTGTACACTCATTGTACTCACTCACACATGATAGGGCAGCCTTAATGGTACACACTCTACCAAGTGAGTGGTGAGCTACCTTGACGATCATGATTATCCATTATCAAGATTGTGTCCAGAATATGAATGCATTGATGCATCTGACAGCCAGCAATCACAGCATTCAAATGTTTGTTTATATAAATCACAGTATACTATGAACCATAAATAATCATTATCATAGTTTAGCCTCCCTGGATGAAAGATGGTCTGGCTCTCTTTAATTAAGTGTTCACAAAGACTTCATTTTTCCTTTGCAGTTTCAAACATGCCTTGAACATACTGCATCTAACCACTTAAAGAGCTGAGAAAACAAAGAAAACTAAATACTTTTACGTTAAATATATCCATACATTTTTCATTTTAACCCCTTTTACATTATTGTAAATGTCCCTTTGAGTGCTTAAATTGAGTGTTACTTCCCGTTTTTTTTTCACTTGTTTTTCAGAAATCAACCTTAATTACAATGAAATATTCAATTAAATATAAAATGGTTCTCCTTTGAACTTTCTATCACATCCAGCATACTGTAGTAATTGCATTTATATCTCTGAAGCAGACTGATCTCATGAATTGGCGTATGTATGACACGCCAATTTGTATTCCGTTTTTGCGTGTTATCAAGACGCATAATCGCATTTTTGCGTGTATATCAACGCAAATCGGTCGCCATTGACCTACATTGCGAGTCAATTTCTGCTGTAGCGAGTAGGTGGATTGAGTAACAAGGTAGGTTGGGGTGGTGGATAGGTAAAACACAGGACTTTCACCTGGGAGAGCCGGGTTTGCGTCCCGCGTGTGGAGATTTTTCAGCTGTTGTTTTATATTTTTTTTTAATAAGCCTTACCCAATGTTTCTTTCCTGAACCCAACCATTTATTGTTTTCCTAAGTGTGTTTTTGTCGTTATTTTCCGTGTTTTTGTCACTGTTTTGTTACTAAAGCCTTTCCCTGTGTTCTTTTCCTAAACCCAACCATTTTTTTTTTAACAGGCGTGTGACGTTCTCGCGATAGTACGTCGCGTTCTCGCGATAACACGCAACGTGGCGAGGCCACGTGGTGGGTATGTTTACATCAGCTGTATACACGTGGATAGCTGAAAATGCGTACAATAACACGCCATTTGGCTTTATGAAAGTGGCGTGTATATTTACGCAAAGTCATGATGCCATGTTGCTCTGAAGTTACACCCTTTCATGTATACAGGCTCATTAGCCTTTAGCATTAACTGCAGGCTAATATGTTGACATGCTAGCTTTACTTTCACAACACTCATCTCCAAGTCCGTAAAACTCTTAAACGGCATATCACAAAGTGACTCAAAATATAAACAATATGAGAGGAAACAATTACCAACCTTATGCCCTTATCAGCCAGGTGCCAAACAAGATGAACATAAAACGTTTTGCTTGTATGAGCTGCACACGTTGCCCGCTTGTGGGATCAACTATATATTTCCGGTTTCGATCTTTTCAAAATAAAAAGCTAACGCTGGAAACTGCTATGGATTAATAAATGAGTGAAACAAAATAATATGTGGTTCACTAGAGCTATCTTGGCTGTTGGGTTAGCTCTAACATAAGTTAAGGGCAGAAAAATCTGCCAGAGAACAGGGTCATTTTGGTTACCTAAAGCTAGCTAATTAGCTAGTTAACGCTTTTATTTTGAAAAGATCGAAACCAACATATTATATGCGGGCTGCAGCCACGGGCAGCACGTGCTACTGATACTCTGCCAAAGAAAGCATTGCTTATGCTTATCTTGTTTATCATCTGGCTGATAAGGGCACAAAGTTTTATTATTATTATTTTTTTAAAGATTATTTTTTGGGGCATTTTTAGGCCTTTATTGACAGGACAGCTGAAGAAATGAAAAGGGAGAGAGAGGGGGGAATGACATGCAGCAAAGGGCCACAGGTCGGAGCCAAACCCGGGCCTGCTGCGTCGAGGAGTAAACCTTTATATATGGGCGTCCGCTCTACCAACTGAGCTATCCGGGCACCGAGGCTACAAGGTTTGTCAGTGTTTCAGTCACTTTATGATATGCTGTTTAAGAGTTTTACGGACTTGGAGATGAGCAAGTAAAGCTAGCATGTCAACATATTAGCCTGCAGTTAATTACCACACTAATGAGCCTGTTTAGCTACATGAAACGGTGTAACTTGAGAGATAGAAATGCAGTTACTACGGTATATTAGATGTGACAGAAGGTTCAAAGGAGAATCATTTTATATTTAATTTAATATTTTATTAGGCCTTTAATTTAGGTTGATATCTGCATAGAGAGAGTGAATAAACCATCCAACCATGAAGACCATCTTTCAGCCAGGGAGGCTACACTATGATAATGATTATTTATGCTCAATAGTATACAAACAAACATTTGAATTATGTGATTGTTGGCTGTCAGATGCATCTCAATGCATTAATATTCTGGACACAATCTAGATCAGTGTTTCTCAAATGGGGGTACTTGTACCCCTAGGGGTACTTTGGAGGACTGCAGGGGGTACGTGAGATATTTAACAAAATGTTTAAAGGTCCCATGGCATGAAAATTTCACTTTATGAGGTTTTTTAACATTAATATGCGTTCCCCCAGCCTGTCTATGGTCCCCCAGTGGCTAGAAATTGCGATAGGTGTAAACCGAGCCCTGGGTATCCTGCTCTGCCTTTGAGAAAATGAAAGCTCAGATGAGCCATTTTGGAATCTGCTTGTTATGAGGTCATAACAAGCAAGGTTACCTCCCCTTTCTCTGCTTTGCCCGCCCAGAGAATTTGGCCAACCCATGAGAGAGAAACATCATGGCTTTCAAACGAGAAAAGTGGCAGTTGGTCAAGGCCACACCCCCACCCTCCACCTTGCCCCTCCCTCTCTCCTCCTCAATAGCTTCAGACACAGAAATGGCACATCCTAAGGAAAGCTCATTGTGGGACTGGCTCTAGTGGCTGTAGTTCTGCACCAAAGCTGAATTTCGGGAAAGAGACTTCAGATACAGTATTAGGGGACCACTAAGGTCTATATAAAAGCATCCAAAGAGCACCATGTCATGGGACCTTTAATAGTTACAAGGCTGTTGTCCAGAACATTGTTCTTCTTTATGTAGAATTTTTTTTTCCTACCAAAAAATGTGACATTTGTGTCGCCTTCTTTGGACCTAATCTTGCCTTCCTTCCTATACTGTCCTTCTACTTTTTACAAGTTTCTCGCTTTTTTCTTATGTCACTGTTTTTTAAGTTTTGCCTTACTTCCTTTCTTCTTTCTACCATCTTTTTCCAAGTTTTTGTCTTTTTTACAGTTTTTGTCTCTTTTTTCATTAGCATTTAAATGTTTTCTTCAGTTACAAGGCTGTTGTTTAGTAAATCTATCGCTGACAGCTCTGTACTGTTTCTGTTTATATACACTTTTTTTTTCTACCGAAAATGATTATCTCTGGTCAGGGGGTACTTTGGCTTAAAGAAACAATTCAAAAGGAGTACATTATTGAAAAAAGTTTGAGAACCACTGATCTACATAATGGATAATCATGATCGTCAAGGTAGCTCACCACTCACTTGGTAGAGTGAATACCATTACCATTAAGGGTGCCCTATCATGTTTTGTTGTCATTTGAGTGCACAACATGTGTAAAGATCTGACGTTGATCTAGTGACCGATCAATCCTTGCATCCGTAGCTTTTGCATACATTTAAAAGAAATTGATATATCCCACTTGGTTTGTTAGGTTTCAAGGGAGGAAAACTATCCAGAAGACATGACAGTGAAGATGACAAGAGCGGGAAAATGTCCAGTGTAATGTCCATACAGGACTCACAATGTTATAGCTTTGAGTCTTCAGTGGAAAGAAAGATGAGAACTGACTGAGTCAAACTCCGAATCAAATGAAAACCTTGTATAAATTTTGAATATGTGTGCATAACAGAAGGTTGTCAAGAAGACTTGATTTCACATTGACAATGTTTCACTAATGTTTAAAAGCAGTGTGAATGTTTAAGTCAAAGAGTATTAATAAACTATGAATCATTGTTTAGTAATGCTTATTCAGCACTCTTATGCATTTATCAAGTGTTAGTTAAGGTGCATCTGTTCTCAACTTTACAATAAGGCTACCAAACAGCATTAATAACTGTTTAATTATGGTGTATTAATGCTTCTTCAGTTTTGTTATACATTAACTAAGTGATAGTTAAGGTGCATATGTTCTCAACTTTACAATAAGGCTATCAAACAGCATTAATAACTGTTTAATTATGGTTTAGTAATGTTTATTCAGTATTATTATACATTAATCAAGTGACCTTTTAAGGTTAAATAATGCTTATATAGCATGTACAATAATTTATATAGGTTGGACTTTAAGTTAATGTCTACATTAAGACAAAAGAAGAAGCAAACCTCTGCATTGAGACTATGGAGTCTTTCACACTGATCTCACCCTCTACCAAAAGTAAGTCATATGCTGGAGGATGGACAAATACAGTGGACAAAGGTATGTGGACAACCATAACCCATAAAGAAACAATAAAAACAGTTTTTTCGTAATGACATGGCTTGGTTGTGAACCTTAAGACATACATGCTATCAAACATCTTTATCAACCACCTAGTAACATTAGGAAATAAAATATGCACCTTAGTTAACTGTTATAAACAGTTAGTCAAGGCTTGTTACTGCATTAAGTAATGGTTAAATAGACACATTAATTTTATTATTCTCCGTGAACCATCACCTTATCATGGTGGAGAGGTTTGTGTGTCTCTGTGAACCTGAGGGCTGTGTTGTCTGGAGCTTTGTGCTCCTGGTAGGGTCTCCCAAGGCAAAGTGGTCTCAGGTGAGGGGCCAGACAAGGAATGGTTCAAAAACCCTATGAATAAACGAGGTAGAGATGGAGTGACCCTGCCCAGAGGAAGCCCGGGGCCCCTGTCTGGAGCCAGGCCCAGATGGTGGGCTCGTCGGCCGGGTTTGCCACGGAGCCCGGCCGGGCACAGCCCAAAAAAGCTACGTGGCTCCCATCTCTCCAGCCCATGGGCCCACCACCTGTGGGAGGAACCGCTGGGGTCGGGTGCGCTGTCACATGGGTGGCAGTGAAGGTCAGGGGCCTCGACGGACCAGACCCGGGCAGCAGACGCTGGCTCTGGGGACGTGGAACGTCACCTCTCTGTGGGGGAAGGAGCCGGAACTGGTGCGGGAGGTGGAGCGCTACCGGTTAGATCTGGTGGGGCTTACCTCTACGCACAGTCTCGGTTCTGGAACCATACTCCTGGATAGGGGTTGGACTCTTTTCTTCTCCGGAGTTGCCCAGGGTGTGAGGCGCCGGGCTGGTGTGGGGATACTCACAAGCCCCCGGCTGAGCGCCGCTACGTTGGAGTTTACCCCGGTGGACGAGAGGGTCGCCTCCCTACGCCTGCGGGTTGTTGGGGGGGGAAACTCTGACTGTTGTTTGTGCATATGCACCAAACAAGAGTTCGGAGTATTCGGCCTTCTTGGAGACCTTGAGTGGAGTCCTGCATGGGGCTCCAGTGGGGGACTCCATTGTTCTGCTGGCACTGCATGAAAAGTGGGATTTTCGTCAGTATGCGGCACTGTAGATTGTCGTGGAACTTCAGGTTTACGACTGCACACGGCAATTTACAGGTAACACCGAAAATTGCCGTAAATTGTCGGAAATTGACGTGGGCCTTGCTTGGCAGTTGTCCCCCCATGACCCCCCCTCCCTCTAATTCTAGGGGAGGCTTTAACATGTAAATGAAAATGCTGTGAGCTATACAAATGCAAATCAGGATAGCAGCAGGGGGAGTTTTACCCCAGGTGAACATTTTTCTAAAAGGTATTAACTTCATTTTAAGAAAATCTCTTCAAATAGATCAGACTCAGTATAGTCTAATTATAGACTCTTAAAGTATAGCTTGAATTGATTGAAAGTTTGCTAGATTAATTAATGTGTATATCATTAGCAATGACCAATGTTATGTCAAAAAGATACACAAAATTATTTATTTCAACAATTAGTTTTAATCAGGCTTTGCCACAAAGGTAAAATGTGCATTCTTATGATTCATTCACAGTCTCCTAGAGCTCAACCACTGTACATAGTGACATGACTACAGTGACCTTTCTTTGGTCTTGCTCATCCAACATTGTCTGGTGGAATGGAGACAGAGCCACTGTACAGTTTTTTTAAGAACTGTCTTTCTGCTGACACCAAAACATTGTGCTTCACATAAAGCATATCAGCTTTGTCATTGCATGAGAAGGTCCCAGCCATTTGTCTTCTTAAAATACTGGCAAATTCAGCACCATATTCACATGTCCATGGCATATGAAGCTGTTGGCTCTGCTGAAATGGCCTCATAATCTATACTTCAATTGTCCTATTGTTATTAAACTTTCCCAGTAATCCATTAAATCTCACTGTAATTCACCTCCACACCAGTGTGCGCACTGTTCGTGCCCTGCTGGTTAATCTGCCCCCCGGTCTCTCTCTATCACTCTGCCCCGCCCCCTACCCCCGCCCTCACTGCTTCCATTTGAAAAATAGCGGCGGGACTCTGGAGATGACTTCGAGATTTAGAGCAAAAACTTCAGAAATATGGGAATATTTCAGGCCAACTGGTAAAAGAGTTGTCTGTACACTCTGTCAAACTTCACTTGGAAACACACAGGAGTTGTTCGAGACGTTTGGAGCGGGTTTTTCTCTCCTCCATATCACCTCCGGGGCTCCAAAGATGCGCTCACAGAAAAGAAAAAGACAACGTAAGTATATGATTATTAATGAAACCGCGAGCTAGTCTTTTTTATTCTTGAGAAGTACAATGACTGTATTTGGATGTTAAACAGGCTACTTAGACTTATCAGTAATGTTTTAAACCCCACCAAGTTTAAACGCGAGCAGCACAGAGCTGTGTGTCTGGCTGCTTTCAGCGCCATTCATTACAGAGCTGAGCGGGTGAGTTGTTTTATAAAAGTGTATTTTTCTGGTGTCGTAATTTACAGAAAGCAGTACGCCGTCTTCATAACTCGGAGACAAACTGTAGCAGGCGCTACGAACCGGAGCAAGGGTAAGATTTAAAGAATATGCTTTCATTGAATGAATTTCATTAATTCTTCTGTATAAGGACATAGATACGTTAAAAGATACCGATCTTAACCATACTTTTTACAGACTAACCTCGCCTCATAATGAGGCTGTGACCTATATTTGCTCGGAGATGTCTGCCGGTCCAGATTTACATGACGCTGATAATGACGCCATTGTGTGTAAGTAATTTTTACTTTTTCATCTTTCCTTTTTTAATTTTACTGTGACTTATGTTTTTTTTTTTTTTTTTAATGGGTTCCACTTTCATTTAATTGTTTTCCAACTGCCTGTAAGACATACTACGAGACAGCATGCAGGAGCTTCAGGTAGAAACAACCAGATGTGGCATCGCGGGCAGAAACTGTGAAAAGTTCAGCTCGGAGTCGGTCGAGAAGAAAAGAGGGTAAGATTAGATCCGTTTGGTCAATGGTAATATTTTTCAGGTGCATTCATAGATGTGTTGTGTCCGTAAGCAGTATATCACGCAGTACTGATTTTCTTTATTTATTGATTTTACAGCTGCTGGAAGCGGGACAGAGTGTGCTGGCTGCAGGTAAGGTGGGCATTTGGAAGTGCGCCACCATGGACATACAGGACAACGCACCACAGACGTCTGGAAAATGGACTGAATTCAGACAGAATGCTGCCGGTTACCTACAGCTCCGAGGCGGCAGCGGGTTAGGTGTGGACGGTGCTGCTTCTCGTGAGCGAGGGATATTTGTTGTTGTGTGTGCTGTATGTCTCCGATGCTTTGTACACCGTTTTTTTTCTGATTGCGTTTGTGTTTTGTGTCAATAAAGCTCTATCTTTGAATAAACAGCACGTTCCTGGCAAATCATTTTCCTTAGGATAACAATGACATGAATATACAACATAGCATATATGAAATAAATATATAATACATAAATAAATAAATAAATAAATAAATATATATGTATATATACAGTATATATATATATATATATATATATATATAGTTATTTCATCCAGTCCTGAGTGAGGAAATTCCAGCCAGGCCAGACGTTCTCTGGCCAGGCGTGGAAATCCCACTTTTCATGCAGTGTGGGGGACTTCAACGCGCACGTGGGCAATGATGGAGATACATGGAGAGGCATGATTGGGAGGAACGGCCTCCCTGATCTAAACCAGTTTGTTGTTGGACTTCTGTGCTAGTCATGGATTGTCTATAACAAACACCATGTTCGAACATAGGGATGCTCATAAGTGTACGTGGTACCAGAGCACCCTAGGACAAATGTCAATGATCGATTTTATAATCGTTTCATCTGATCTGAGGCCGTATGTTTTGGACACTCAGGTGAAGAGAGGGGCGGAGCTGTCAACCGATCACCATCTGGTGGTAAGTTGGGTCAGGGGGTGGGGGAAGACTCTGGACAGACCTGGTAAGCCCAAACGGGTGGTGCGGGTAAATTGGGAACGTCTGGAGGAGGCCCCTGTCAGACAGACTTTCAACTTACACCTCCAGTGGAGCTTTTCATGCATCCCTGTGGAGGCTATGGGCATTGAACCCGAGTGGACAATGTTCAAAGTTTCCATTGCTGAAGCTGCAGCGAGGGGGCAGTAACCCACGAACACCGTGGTGGACACCGGTGGTCAGGGAAGCCGTCCGACTGAAGAAGGAGTCTTTCCAGGATATGTTATCCCAGAGGACTCCGGAGGCAGTTGCAGGGTATCGAAGGGCCCGAAGGGCTGCAGCCTCTGCCGTGAAAGAGGCAAAGCAGCGGGTGTGGGAGTAGTTGGGAGAAGACATGGAGAAGGACTTTCGGTCGGCACCAAGGTGCTTCTGGAAAACTGTTCGCCACCTCAGGAGGGGGAAGCGGGG
Organism: Perca schrenkii; assembly: GCA_025617405.1. Taxonomy (NCBI): domain Eukaryota; kingdom Metazoa; phylum Chordata; class Actinopteri; order Perciformes; family Percidae; genus Perca; species Perca schrenkii. The sequence continues at coordinate 9,194,284 of CM046795.1, forward strand.
AACCATCCAAGCTGTGTATAGTAAGGATGGCACACTGTTGACCTCAACTGAGAAGGTAATAGGGCGGTGGAAGGAGCACTTTGAGGAACTCCTGAATCCGACTAATACGCCCTCTATGGTAGAGGCAGAGCTGGAGGATGATGGGGGATTGTTGTCAATTTCCCAGGCGGAGGTCACAGATGTAGTCAAACAACTCCACAGTGGCAAAGCCCCTGGGATTGATGAGATCCATCCAGAAATGCTCAAGGCTCTGGGTGTGGAGGGGCTGTCCTGGTTGACACGCCTCTTCAACATTGCGTGGAAGTCTGGGACAGTGCCAAAGGAGTGGCAGACCGGGGTGGTGGTTCCCCTTTTTAAAAAGGGGGACCTGAGGGTGTGTGCCAATTACAGGGGTATCACACTTCTCAGCCTCCCTGGTAAAGTCTACTCCAAGGTTGTGGAAAGGAGGGTTCGGCCGATAGTCGAACCTCAGATTGAAGAGGAACAACGCGGATTCCGTCCTGGTCGTGGAACAACGGACCAGCTCTTTACTCTCGCAAGGATCCTGGAGGGAGCCTGGGAGTATGCCCAACCGGTCTACATGTGTTTTGTGGATCTGGAAAAGGCGTATGACAGGGTCACCCGGGAGATACTGTGGGGGGTGCTGCGGGAGTATGGGGTGAGGGGGTCTCTTCTTAGGGCCATCCAATCTCTGTACGACCAAAGCGAGAGCTGTGTTCGGGTTATCGGCAGTAAGTCGGACTCGTTTCAGGTGAGGGTTGGCCTCCGCCAGGGCTGCGCTTTGTCACCAATCCTGTTTGTTATATTTATGGACAGGATATCAAGGCGTAGTCGGGGTGGGGAGGGGTTGCAGTTCGGTGGGTTGGGGATCTCATCGCTGCTCTTTGCAGATGATGTGGTCCTGATGGCATCATCGGCCTGTGACCTTCAGCACTCACTGGATCGGTTCGCAGCCGAGTGTGAAGCGGTTGGGATGAGGATCAGCACCTCTAAATCTGAGGCCATGGTTCTCAGCAGGAAACCGATGGAGTGCCTACTCCCGGTAGGGAATGAGTCCTTACCCCAAGTGAAGGAGTTTAAGTACCTTGGGGTTTTGTTCGCGAGTGAGGGAATAATGGAGGGGGAGATTGGTTGGAGAATCGGCGCAGCGGATGCGGTATTATATTCAATTTATCGCACCGTTGTGACGAAAAGAGAGCTGAGCCAGAAGGCAAAGCTCTCGATCTACCGGTCAGTTTTCGTTCCTACCCTCACCTATGGTCATGAAGGCTGGGTCATGACCGAAAGAACGAGATCCAGGGTACAAGCGGCCGAAATGGGTTTCCTCAGGAGGGTGGCTGGTGTCTTCCTTAGAGATAGGGTGAGAAGCTCAGTCATCCGTGAGGAGCTCGGAGTAGAGCCGCTGCTCCTTCGCGTCGAAAGGAGCCAGTTGAGGTGGTTCGGGCATCTGGTAAGGATGCCCCCTGGGCGCCTCCCTAGGGAGGTGTTCCAGGCACGTCCAGCTGGGAGGAGGCCTCGGGGAAGACCCAGAACTAGGTGGAGGGATTATATCTCCAACCTGGCCTGGGAACGCCTCGGGATCCCCCAGTCAGAGCTGGTTAATGTGGCTCGGGAAAGAGAAGTTTGGGGTCCCCTGCTGGAGCTGCTCCCCCCGCGACCCGACACCGGATAAGCGGATGAAGATGGATGGATGGATTATTTAACTGTTACTAACAGTTAGTCAAGGCTTGTCACTGCATTAACCAATGGTAAAATAGACACCTTAGTTAACTGTTACTAACAGTTAGTCAAGGCTCACTACTGCATTAACTAATGATATAATAGACACCTTAATTAACTGTTATTAATAGTTAGTCAAGGCTTATTACTGCATTAACTAATGGTATAATGTATCAATTAATACCTTAGTTAACATGAGCATTGTTAATAAATGTTAATTAAACAATTTATTCAACTGTTAACGGTTAGTTAATGCTTATTAATTCATTAACTAATGATAAGAGGTAAAAGTTTAAGCCTACTGTCTAGTATCTCCTACATAGGACATACCATTTATGGCCAAAACCTAAGTTTAACTTAATTTTTTTTTCACCTTGCCTTTCTGGGCTTCCTTATATACTCAGCAACAAAAGAAACGTCCTGTCACTTTCAACTGCTTTTAGCCCATGTTGCAGGTTAACCACCACTGTTGATTAATAGGTACATATAGCACTCAATATATTTATATCATTGTTAAAAATGTCTCCAAATAATGTTAAAGGCCAGTTTTTGTCAGGTTTTTGTCGTTTTTGGTATTAGTGTTTTTTTTCCCGCAATTCGGTGATGACGTCACGTTGGGGAGACGTGTATCAGCCTAGTACTAGAACTATGGTGATTGACTGGGATGAGGAAGAGGGTTTTTTACTGTCCGTGAATAGCACCAAGTGAAAGTCAATGTTTTATTTATATCTAGTGACAGTGATCATGTCGTTAGTTCAGCTAAGTACCGGTAAACTTATCTAGATCTAGAAAATACAAGGCATCATGCTAGCTATGTGCTAACTTGCCAGTCCCACCTGTGAAATCCCCCGAAACACATAGATATGATTGATATCATGATTAGATATCTCACGTTTTGATGGTAGCCTACTAGCTCCAGTAACAACATATTTGCCTGGTGTTTATTTATTACTTGGATGGGGATGCTGTTCAGCTTTTCACAAGTTTAGACAGCTAGCTAACGCTACGCCGACGTTTCGTTAACGTTAGCGCAACAGCGTTAGCATAGCCGGCTAGGTAAATATTACAACTGGCTTCGGAGTTTCCTATATCTGCGTCCACGTTGTCAACATAAGACTTGTGGCATTAGTGCTCCTTTTGTACCATAACTTTATTAAATGAAACGTTAAACTTCGCTCCTACGAAATGGTTTTTGTTAGTTACACACAAAGGTAACTGGCTATAGTTAGCCTGTACGTATGCTAGTGGACATTAGCTAACGTTGCATAGCCAGCAAGCAGCTTCGGCGAGCTAACCTCGACAGCTAACACATCCATGTGTCTCCATTTCAAAACATCACTGCAGATTGACTGCTTTTAACAGCAGAGGTTGATTGTGGGCAACATACTGTCGCGGTTAGCTCGCCGAAACTACTGCCGATTGCCGAAGTTGCGAGAGGGGTCTGGCTGCAGACCTCCAGCGTCAGGCTGCTTCTGTTGCAGGCTCCACTCTCAGGCTGCCTCCAGTGTCAGGACCGAAAATAACCAACTTTTTGTGCGTCTCTTAGGAGTCTCTAAGGACTGAACACCCTGAATCCACGGGTTACATTTGCAAATTGCCGAATAAACTGCCCGATGATAATACAGAATGTGGATGGTTTGTAATAAATAAGTTACGCTAACGGTGGTTAACGGTTGACTGACGATCTCTTATGCGCAAGAAACTTTATAATATAACTGTATATACACTTTTGGAAGAAGCCACTTTGTTGTTAATTTATTCTTAATTAATTTTAAATTAATCAACACTAACACGAAAAACATGAATTTATACGTTGCATTATAAGTCTACCAGCATTATTATCGCATTAGCCTACATCAAGTGTCAAAATAAACGCCATTCATAGCCTATAGTTTAGCGACATTAGTCCATGTAAAAACGTTGAGCTTAATGGTTTATTTACGGTTTATTTACAAATAATGAAAATAAAATGACAAATTGGCACTGCAATCTTCTTTAGAGAAATTCAAAATATCAAAAACTACACCTGCAGAAATGGGTGTAGAACTAAAAACATGGTGATATCACAATACATAAAAACTAAAGGTAATCTTTGAACTTACAGCTGGTTTTGGACACTAACTGGCACACACGAAAAAAAATCCCCAAAAAACAATGTCCTCAATCAGTCCTGTGAATGTAAAAAGTAGGCTGGTGGTTGCAGCTAAGCTTTTATTGACTGTTACTACTCCACTTTACATTCACAATATGCCAAGTATCCTTGTTTGTCACAAATCTCATCACAAAACAGCCACATGTCCTCGATTGTGGAGAATTTGAACTTAAATGGTTCCCGGATGTCATCTTTCTCTAGTTCCTCAAGCTTGGAACTTTCCTCCTCAGACCAAAGTCTGGCATACTGCTTTGCAGCTTCTTCCATTTACTCCTCTCCCATTCCGACTGCACTGGGCAACTCCACCTTGGATGAAAACAAATGTTGGTTTGTTTCCACCCACTCTGCTGACTTTCTACAGTCAGAAATGATCCTGGCTGCAAACTTGTCCTATGGGAAAGACAGAGAAAAAAGGTATTATCCAGTGTTCGAATTATCTTTTTGTCTTCAAGGGGGTCTCTCTATCTCATAAAAAAAGTTGGCACACCCCGCGCATAGCCTAACAAGGCTATACAATTAAATAACCTAGGCGCAAGTGGCGCTTTTGCGCAGTATGCACACAGCAGAGTCTTTTGCCACGAGTCCAAGTCAAGTCTCTGGCCATCTGATCTTTCCCATAAATCTTATGAATTCAAAGCATGTCCAGACAGTACAGTATTAAAATCAGTTGTGGAATAACTTTATGGGGTCTACTTAATACATCTCTCTAGCCCTCAGACCTGGTGAAATATTAACCTAAGTCTGTCACATTATATGGATACAACTATAAAGATACAATGTGCCTGTTCCCAGCATTAGCACAACACTTTGCCATGGTTAGCTTGTTACCTGTGATGATATCATATATTCTAAATGTAACGTCTCTTTCATTCAAAAAAATGTCTAATGTTGAAGTGGAAATCAAGAGAATAGTGGCAGCGCCACACCAGTTACAGAACAACATGCATCTCAACGTCAGTCCAAATTACGCACAATAAGCAATTTGAACTCACTGATGTAATGTAATTTATTTTCTTAGGGCCCTATCTTGCACTCAGCGCAATTGCCTTTTTACACCGACGCATGTATCATTCCTATTTTGCACCCGACGCACAGCGGACTTTTCCCTCCACAGACGCACGTCGGTAAATTAGGGAATATATTTGCGCTCCTGGGGGCGGTTCAGCGAAAAGAGGAGGCGTGTTCCGGCGCAAATGGTACTTGGTGCTATTTTGCAGTTTCAGAAACCAATTCCGCCACTGACCAGGAAAAACCTGGTGTAAAGTCAGTAATGCTAATCTAAAGTCAGTAGCGCGTTATTCAGATGCTATTTTAGGGGCGCATGCTTGGCCATAATGTAGCTGTGCACAACGCGCATACACTTCTCTCATCTAAACGGACACAGCAGTTCCCATTTTTGCAAACCATACATAATTACAAAGGAAAATATTACTGAAAATGCGCTTCAGGTGTTTATCAGGAGGAACTTTACAGTACAGTCCTCAAAAAGTCGCAGCATTCTTTGGCTTGTTGTGATTTACACAACATTTCCATGAATCATGGATGTGTTGATGACATAAATGAGGAAATATTAGAGGACTTAAGGAGACGTGATGTTGAACTACGGCGGGATTGGACACTCCAGCGGAATCTGGTCCGGGAGTAATGCGCGATGTGCTCCTGATGGAGCGGGTGGACGGAGATGGAGTGGGGGGAAGAGGAAGGGGCACAACAGGTGCAGGTGGTGCGTTTGGAGGCCCAAGCTCCATGGCTGCAGCAATCCTCTCCAGACTTGAGCAGATGCCCCCGAGATCCGCCCACAAAGCTACTTGCGTTTTGCGTTTCATACTTGCGTTTCAGATCGTTAAAATAGGGCCCTAAGTGTTAGTACGCTCAGTGAAACTGAGTCCAGCGCGAGAGAGACCCGACTCAGAGGAGGAGAGGTTAGTGAGGCCAGCGTCTCCATGGCAGGTGACAGTGCGCACGGATCCGCTGCGCCACGCATGGATGAAATAATGAAATAGTAGCCTAAATAGGACTACAGTAACACAAATATGTGCAGAATTAAGACCCAGTGTTTGGTGGACCGGGGTACACCTTGTTCACTTAATAGCCTACAAATCATCCACGGGATCAATTACGCATCACATGAGTTTGCCCCTCCCCCCGACACAGCGTTTGTTCCTGGGGAGATGGATCAGTGCGTCCTGCCTCCTGTGCGCCATGGATGTCTGAGCCTCAGCAACTACTAACTATAAATATATAATTTACCTGTTCCCAGCATTAGCACAACACTTAGCGATGGTTAGCTTGTTACCTGTGACGAAATATGCTAAATAACGTCTCTTTCACATTAGCGTGTGGGTGACTGACCTGCCTGGGTGCGTTTTGAGATGCCTGATGAAGTCCGACGTTACACCTTGCACTTAGCTGTTGGCTTACTGCCACTGTTTACAAAGTTATTGAAAACAAAACTAATGACAAAAGCAAGATCACTTCTTCGGACTTGCAAGTGCTGTGAAATCGATCGTATGCGGTTTGCTCACGTAGCGTAGTGGTGTGGTGGTGAAGTGCAGTCATGCTGCGTTCATGAGCATAGGGTAGGCTCAGGTCTACGTCCGTAGTAGCCTATATTTTAATTTAACATCTTTAATGGTAAGAGATCGCACAGGGATGGATAATGAGCGTTGATTAAGATTAAATTACAATGCCACATATGGCAGACACCTTCAGATATGAGAGACCCCCTCAGATTTTTGACTTTGGTGCTTTCATGGGAGCCAGTCCTCACTCTATGGGAGCTCGGCTCCCTCTGGCTCCCACGTAATTCGGACACTTATTCCTATAATAAAACTACTGTACAAAGTGGCATAAACTATTATTCACGTAAAAATAACAGAGCATAAGTAGCAAAGGGACACTTAAAATGATCTTTGTCAAAATAACCTCAGTATAAAACAGAGCATGCCTACCACCTATTATATCCCTCTTCTTACTGTGCTTCCTCTGTATATGTTTAGCCAAATTCTTTTTATGGCATACCAGTTTACAATGAGGACATTGCACCTTCTTCTGGAGAAATCTCTTTGTTGTCTCCTGGGCAGTACATAAATGTGTCTCTCCAGAGGAGAGGGTTGGCAGAAGGTGTAGAGGTAGCAGCATGCACCTTTATATCTGGTTGGGGAGGAGGAACAATTAAAATGGAGGAGACAGGTGGAATTGTGGATAGTTTAAGAAGGGGAGAGGGTGTGGCAGGTAAGTCTGCATTTTGTTTGGATGGGGCAGCAGCTTCTGTAGCACCTTGGCAAGCCTCCAGGTGTCTCTCCATGTCTGTTCTTCTTATAATAGATTTGTTGCATATAGGGCAATGAAAGTGCCCTGTATTTCTGCAGTTCAAATTGCACTTGCAGATCTTTTTGTCTAAGAGCAAGTAAAGAAAAGTTTAAATTAGCCAATAACAAGACATGAGAGTACACAAAGACACAGACACACAAATTCAATACCTTTGAATATAATAGCATTTTTTATGTAAACATCGAGGTGCTGCTGAAGCTTGGCTCGTTGGCTGGGTTTGTATTTGGGCAAAGGGGGCAAAGGGGGCAGTGGAACAGCTTACAACAAGCTGTGCAGCGTTCCACTTTAAACCCTCTACCCTCTTCATAGATTGAACGATACATCTACATAACACAGAAAAAGTGCCGTTAAAATATATTTATTTAAATTGGTAAAAGGATAGAAAAACTTTTCATTTAGACAACAAATAACCTGAGCGTCAGTCAACCGTTAGCGCCTGTTAGCGTAAAAAATTACAACCCATCCACGTTAGTAACATTCGGTAATTTGCGTGCGTAAGGCGGCTAGTAAAACAGCAAACATATGGTGTGTGTTTATGTCTATATCTATACATATTTGTTACTTACTGTTGTCCCAACGGTAGTCAATTTGCGGCAATAAATCTTCTTCTCCTACTTTTTTCGTTGTTTTTAGCATGGATGTAGCTAGGTTTTTAGTTGCAATATACGCCAGACTCTTTTAAGACACACACAGAAAATTTGTTATTTCCGGTCCTGACACTGGAGGCAGCCTGAGAGTGGAGCCTGCAACGGAAGCAGCCTGACACTGGAGGTCTGCAGCCAGACCGTCTTGGAAGTTGCTGGCTGGCTACGCAACGTTAGCTAATCCCGCTAGCATACGTACAGGTTAACTATAGCCAGTTAGCTTTGTGTGTAATGTTACAAAAAAACACCTATTTCGTAGGAGCGAAGCTTAATATTTCATTCAATAAAAGTATGGTACAAAAGGAGCACTAACGCCACATGTCTTGTGTTGACAACGTGGACGTAGCTCCGAAGGCAGTTGAATACCGGTATTTAACTAGCAGTCTAAGCTAACGCTGTTGCGCTAACGTTAGCAAACGTCGGCGTAGCGTTAGCTAGCTGTTTAAACTTGTGAAAAGCCGAACAGCATTCCCGTCCAAGCTGCCTTTCACTTCCCCTCCAATATTATTATACACATAATAAAGACACATTGACTCGGTCAAGACCAAAAGCCATATTTTGCCAGAGCAGTGGCAGAAACCGTGACTGGGACAGTGAACCGAGACGGGGCTTTCGCCTGTCGTCTCCCCAACGTGACGTCATGCAATGCATTGTGGGGGAAAGGAGAAACCACTGTAAAAAAGTACTACTTTTTCGTATTTTATTCCGTTTTGTGATATCCATTGTATTTGATGTTGTTGGGTAACAGTTTAAATGTTTACCAACAAGCAAATTGCAAAAAATCGTTAGAGAATAAACCCTGCAACATGGGCTTTAAGCAAACTTAACATATGCAAATATTTGTATTATAAAGATTTAACAACTTAGACATAAACTGAACAATTTTCACAGACCTGACTAACAGAAATTGAATAATGTGTCCTTGAACAAAGGGGGGGAGGGGTCAGAATCAAAAGTACCCCTCAGTATCTGGTGTGGCCACCAGCTGCATTAAGCACTGCAGTGCATCGCCTCCTCATGTACCGCACCAGACTGGCCAGTTCTTATGGTTAATGTTGCCATCCTGTACCTGTCCCGCATGTGTGATATTTGGATGTACCGATCCTATGCAGGTGTTGTTACACGTGGTCTGCCACTGCGAGGATGATCAGCTGTGCTTCCTGTCTCCCTGTAGCACTGTCTTGTAGGGACATTGCAATGTATTGCCCTCGCCACATCTGCTGTCCTCAGGTTTCCTTGCACCATGCCTAAGTCACGTTCATGCAGATTAGCAGGGACCCTGGGCATCTTTCTCTTGGTGTTTTTCAGTCAGTAGAAAGGTCTCCTTTCTTTCCTAATTTTCTTACTGTGACCTTAATTGCCTACTGCCTGCAAGCGGTTATTGTCTTTTCGTCGTTAAACAGGTGCATGTTCATTAATTGTTTATGGTTCATTGAACAAGCATGGAAAACATTGTTTAAACTCTTTCAAATGAAGAGCTCTAAAGTTATTTTGATCTTTACAAAATATCTTTAAAATACAGTGTCCTATAAAAGGGACGTTTCTTTTTTTCTGAGTTTATAAGACACATACCCAAGAAAAAAAAAATCTTATATCTTCAGGTACATGTTTTAGTATATTTAATACAGAGATGAAACAACAGGAGACTACTGAATTCAATTAACAGCATTAGAGAAAAAGAGATAAAACTGGAAAACATAAATAGCTAAATAAAGTGTATTGTCAAGAATAAATGTGTACACTGATGCAGCATTCCTTCTTAAACATATACACAGGCACGGAATAGACACACTGTAAAAACATCATTTAAAATGTGGATGGCCGTACAGGGAACAACACATAAGAGCTTTTATTCTTCTAACCGATTCTCTTAAATGTCACAATAAAAGCTTTATAAAAGCTGGAAACTCTTATATTTAAATGTTGAAGGTGGGTTGATTACAAGGAGTAATATTACAGGTGAAATTAAGTCTACCCCACTACAATAAAACATCATTAAATGTCAGTTAATATAAAGGTCATAAGGTATAAAGATAATTAAAAAAGTTACATGGTAAAGGGCAAGAGAGGTCAACCTTGTAACTTTAACTAGTACATAAAACTCAAAGAGCTTAACAACCTGCATTTGTTAAATAGAAATACCTAAACATGTACAATTAAAAGTATTTTTATTTCTTTAAAGCACAGTGAAATAAAACTAGCAATCGAGGACAGCAAAATGTTCCAATTTTAACCAGATGACAGACGTTGTTTACTTGGTCAATAGTTATGTGTTAACACTTCACTAAACACTGCCAACAATGGTAACCAACCAGGAAGCTGAACAGGCAAGGTATAAACATGTGACAATGTGTCTGGTGAAATACATTAACAAAAAAATCAAGCATGTCAATATAAACCATTAACAAGTGCAGACAAAAAGCAGAGCATCCTTCATTTTTTTTAAGGGTAAGGCAAACTTTATATTACAGTGGTAATCACACACATGTAGCCCTTAGCAAGGTGCAGTACCGTTCCAGTTAGCTTCTAGTCTTAATTCAAGCATTGTGTATGTTTGGAAAGAGGCACCAAACTGCCTTGTCAGCAACACAGAACAGTTTTAACTGAATACATCATATGGTAGGCATCAGGTTGATGAACAATTGGTTTATTGTTTTAACCCTTCTTGGCCGAAGTTGCAGTTGTGAAGCACTGTAGCAGTAGCTAAACAACTGAATTCTTCAGTGCCTTCAATGCCATTTTCCTTATGGATTTGGAAAGTCTGTGATGAGCTCCAGTATGGACAAATGCTAGTTAGCCATACAGGTAGCTTCTACTTTTTTGCACCCTCCCAAGCAGCAGTGTCTCAGAAGAGATGGGTGGTTGAACGACTGAATGTGTGGTACTTCCTCTCAAACATGGAGGGCAGATTGACCATGGAGGGGGAATGGTGTGCCTGTAAATAAAAAACAGATAAACAAATTACAGAAAGAAAAATGTGTGTGAAGAAGAGGTGACAAAAACCTAAAAAATGTTAATACCCAGTTGTGTTGTTGGTTAATAAAACTTGACTCTTAATTACATGTTTTTGGTCATTCATCACATCAATGGTATGACTACAACAAAGTCAAACATGGCAAGAAACGGCAAGAGTGTAAACAAACCTTCAGGTTAGACAAACTTATTTAGAATAGAAAACTAAGTGAAAGGCAAAATTATCCCAAAATTTGACCTATTGCACTCACCTAGTTGTGTGTACACTAGGGTTATATGTTTGAATGTGTTTAAATTTTGAATTCAATTGAATGCCACTGGTGTGCACACAGCAATCCTGCACTGCTATTTTGTGTGTGCTTACTTTTGCTTTTTACCTCCCAATAAAGTGGTTAAGATAATCTGTCAGTCTGACAGTCTGCTCCTGTCTTGTCCCATCAGACTGTTGTATCAATGTTACTGGGTTTCCAACTTTCAGCAATTACTTCAGTGAGTACAATGTTATAATAACCGAAAGTAAAAAAAAGTGATAAAAGTAAAGTAAACTAAAATATCCCTTGCATAACCTTAAATGACAAGGGTCTTAGGTGCCTCAAGGGGCGGTAACCCTCGAACACCGTGGTGGACACTGGTGGTCAGGGAAGCAGTCCGACTGAAGAAGGAGTCTTTCCGGGATATGTTATCCAGTTGAGGCAGTTGCAGGGTACCGAAGGGCCCAAAGAGCTGCAGCCTCTGCCGTGAAAGAGGCAAAGCAGCGGGTGAGGGAGAAGTTCGGAGAAGACATGGAGAAGGACTTTCAGATCGGCACCAAGGTGCTTCTGGAAAACCATTCGCCACCTCAGGAGGGGGAAGCGGGTAACCATCCAAGCTGTGTACAGTAAGGATGGGACACTGTTGACCTCAACTGAGGAGGTAATAGGGCGGTGGAAGGAGCACTTTGAGGAACTCCTAAATCCAACTAATACGCCCTCTATGTCATAGGCAGAGCTGGAGGATGATGGGGGATTGTCGTCAATTTCCCTGGTGGAAGTCACTGAGGTAGTCAAACAACTCCACAGTGGCAAAGCCCCAGGGATTGATGAGATCCGTCCAGAAATGCTTAAAGCTCTGGGTGTGGAGGGGCTATCTTGGTTGACATACCTCTTTAACATTGTGTGGAAGTTTGGGACAGTATCTAAGGAGGGCAGACTCTGGTTCCCCTGTTCAAAAGGGGGGACCAGAGGGTGTGTGCCAATTACAGGGGTATCACACTTCTCAGCCTCCCTGGTAATGTCTACTCCAAGGTGCTGGAAAGGATGGCTCGGCCGATAGTTGAACATCGGGTTGGAGAGGAACAATGCGGATTCCGTCCTGGTCGTGGAACAACGGACCAGCTCTCCACTCTCGCAAGGATCCTGGAGGGAGCCTGGGAGTATGCCCAACCGGTCTACATGTGCTTTGTGGATCTGGAAAAGGTGTATGACCGGGTCCCCCGGGAGATACTGTGGGAGGTGCTGCGGGAGTATGGGGTGAGGGGGGTCCCTTCTCAGGGCCATCCAATCTCTGTATGACCAAAGCGAGAGCTGTGTCCGGGTTCTCGGCAGTAAGTCGGACTTGTTTCAGGTGAGGATCAGCACCTCTAAATCTGAGGCCATGGTTCTCAGCAAGAAACCGATGGAGTGCCTACTCCATGTAGGGGATGAGTCCTTACTCCAAGTGAAGGAGTTCAAGTACCTTGGGGTCTTGTTCGCGAGTGAGGGGACAATGGAGCGGGAGATTGGTCGCAGAATCGGCGCAGCTGGTGCGGTGCGGTATTACATTCAATTTATCTCACCGTTGTGACGAAAAAAAGAGCCAGAAGGCAAAGCTCTCGATCTACCGGTCAATTTTCGTTCCTACCCTCACCTATGGTCATGAAGGCTGGGTCATGACCGAAAGAACGAGATCCAGAGTACAAGCGGCCGAAATGGGTTTCCTCAGGAGGGTGGCTGGCGTCTCCCTTAGAGATAGGGTGAGAAGCTCAGTCATCCGTGAGGAGCTCGGAAAGGAGCCAGTTGAGGTGGTTTGGGCATCTGGTAAGATGCCCCCTGGGTGCCTCCCTAGGGAGGTGTTCCAGGCACGTCCAGCTGGGAGGAGGCCTCGGGGAAGACCCAGGACTGGGTGGAGGGATTATATCTCCAACCTGGCCTGGGAAAGCCTCGGGATCCCCCAGTCAGAGCTGGTTAATGTGGCTCGGGAAAGAGAAGTTTGGGGTCCCCTGCTGGAGCTGCTCCCCCCGCGACCCGACACCGGATAAGCGGATGAAGATTGATGGATGGATGGATAAATATATAGAAATAAGTAATTATTAAAGCTGCGAGCAGCGATGGACGGGCCCTCGCGCCTCTGCTTGCGTCGGGGTTACCGGCGGACGCCGCTCCTTGCGACCGTGCATTTGCGCGGCACTCAGACGCCACAAACCGTCACCAATGAAAAGGGAACTCCCCGCCGAGTTCAATGATACCTCACACAAGACTCTACGTCATACGGTTCATTAGCTGTGAAAGGGGGCGTGGCTAAAGCATAGGGGGCGGGTCCAACCATCCCCAATTAAAAATTAAGCCTCTGCTGAGATGAATGATACCTCACACAAGACTCTACCTTGGGCGTGGCTTAAACATAGGGGGCGGGCCAAACCATCACCAATGAAGAAGGAAGTCTCTGCTGAGTTCAATGATACTTCACACAAGGGTATACCTTAAACGGTTCAAGTGTTATGAAAGGGGGCGTGGCTTACGCATAGGGGGCGGGCCAAACCATCACCAATAAAGAAGGAACTCTCTGCTGAGTTCAATGACACCTCACACAAAACTCTACCTTAAACGGTTAAAATGTTATGAAAGGGGGCGTGGCCTGAGTAAGTTTCATGCAAATCGGATGATGTTTGTCATATAAGGCAGATTTCCTGTTGCCAGCGGGGGGGGGCACTATGACCAAAAGTCAAATCTCTAGGAGGAGTTCGTTAAAGTATAGCACCTTGACTTTTAGGCCTACTTCCTGTTGCCACTAGGGGGCGCTATGACTTTAAAGGAACACGCCGACTTATTGGGAATTTAGCTTATTCACCGTAACCCCCAGAGTTAGACAAGTCGATACAAACCCTTCTCATCTCCGTGCATGCTGTAACGCTGTCTGTACGGCTCCAGCGGCATCAGGCCAGCACAGAACATGCAGGTGACTGGTTCCAGCAATCCTACTGCTCCGAATAAGTGACAAAATAACGCCAACATGTTCCTATTTACATGTTGTGATTTATAGAGTCACAGCGTGTACAAAAAACAACGTAACATGAGACACAGCCGTCTTCTAACTGTAAACAAACTGGGAACTATATTCTCAGGCGTAAGAATATAGTACTTGGGCGGAGTGATATGCTCGCAGCAAGCCTGTCTGAGAATATAGTTCCCGTTTTTTTTACTGTTAGAAGACGGCTGTGTCTCATGTTACGTTGTTTTTTGTACACGGTGTGACTATACAAATCACAACACGTAAATAGGAACATGTTATTTTGTCACTTTTGTCACAATTCGGAGCAGTAGGCTAGTTGGAACCAGTTACCTGCAAGATCTGTGCTAGGCTAAGCTAATGCTGGAGCCGTGAGACAGTGTTACAGCACGCACGGAGATGAGAAGGGTATGTATCGACTTGTCTTACTCTGGGGGTTACGGTGAATTAGCTAAATTCCCAATAAGTCGGCGTGTTCCTTTAAGTAAATATCGGCCTTTATTTGTCCTCAGGGTTGGACTCTTATGAATCCTGAAAAGTTTCGAGGTAATCGGACAACGTACGCTCGAGTTACACCCACTTCCTGTTTCGTCGGCGAAACGCACAAAATGGCCGCCCCGCCACGGCCACACCCTATGACGAAAAGTTTTTCTTTTAACAACTTTTCATCTTTAACGTCTTAAGATGGCACAGACCGAGTTTGAAGTTGAACGGATGAAATCTCTAGGAGGAGTTCGTTAAAGTACGACATGTGGAAATGGCCAAAATCGCACTAATTTCGAACTTTGAAATCAAAATGGCGGACTTCCTGTTGGGTTTAGGGTATGGCTCTAATGAAGGTTTTTTTACATCTTGACATGTTACATATGTGTACCAAGTTTCGTGAGTCTACGTTAAACGCACTGCGGGGGCTCAATTTTCTTAACCTTCTAGGGGGCGCTAGCGAGCCATTTTTGTGCGCCTATTCCCGAAACCCTTAGAATACGTAAATTTTCACCAGACTTGATGCGGCCGCCAAATTTGGTGAGTTTTTGAATATGTTAAGGCCCTCAAAAAGGCAATTCATTTGACGGGAAAAACAATAATAATAGAAATTAAAGCTGCGAGCAGCGATGGACGGGCCCTCGTGCCTTGGCGCGCGTCGGGGTTACCGGCGGACGCCGCTCCTTGCAACCGTGCATTCGCGCTGCGCTCAGACGCTGCAAATTGTCAACAACGAAAAGGGAACTCCCCGCCGAGTTCAACGATACCTCACACAAGACTCTAAGTCATACGGTTCATTAGGTGTGAAAAGGGGCGTGGCTAAAGCATAGGGGGCAGGTCAAACCATGACCAATTAAAAAGGAAGTCTCTGCTGAGTTCAATGATACCTGACACAAGGGTCTACATTAAACAGGTCATTAGTTATAAAAGGGGGCGTGGCCTAAACATAGGGGGCGGGCCAAACCATCACCAATGAAGCAGGAAGTCTCTGCTGAGTTCAATGATACCTCACACAAGGGTATACCTTAAACGGTTGAAACGTTATGAAAGGGGGCGTGGTTTAAGCATAGGGGGCGGGCCAAACCATCACCAATAAAAAAGGAACTCTCTGCTGAGTTCAATGACACCTCACACGAGTGTCTATCTTAAACGGTTCAAATGTTATGAAAGGGGGCGTGGCCTGAGTACGTGGGCGTGGTTAAAGTATAGGGGGCGGCTCAGTATCACATGTAGACCACATATTATAAGTTTCATGTAAATCAGATGATGTTTGTCATATAAGGCAGATTTCCTGTGGCCACGGGGGGGGCGCTATGACCAAAAGTCAATTGTGGCCTGTAGGTGTCCTCAGGCCCGGACCCTTGTCCATCGTGAGAAATTTCGGGCAGATACGACAACGTACACTCAAGTTACAGCAATTTCTTTGTTCATCGCTAAACACTCAAAATGGCCGCCACGCCACCCCCACACCGTATGACGAAAAGTTTTTCTTTTAATAAATTTTCATCGTTAAGGTGTTGGGATGGTACAGACCAAGTTTGAAGTCCATCGGATGAAATCTCTAGGAGGAGTTCGTTAAAGTATAGCACCTTGACTTTTAGGCCTACTTCCGGTTGCCACTAGGGGGCGCTTTGACTTCAAGTAAATATCGGCCTTTATTTGTACTCAGGGTTGGACTCTTATGAATCCTGAAAAGTTTCGAGGTAATCGGACAACGTACACTCGAGTTACACCCACTTCCTGTTTCGGCGGTGAATCGCACAAAATGGCCGCCCTGCCACGATCACGCCCTATGACGAAAAGTTTTTCTTTTAACAACTTTTCATCTTTAACATCTTAAGATGGCACCGACCGAGTTTGAAGTTGATCGGATGAAATCTCTAGGAGGAGTTCGTTAAAGTACGACATGTGGAAATGGCCAAAATCGCAATAATTTCGAACTTTGAAATCAAAATGGCGGACTTCCTGTTGGGTTTAGGGTATGGCTCTAATGAAGTTTCTTGTACATCTTGACATGTTACATATGTGTACCAAGTTTCGTGAGTCTATGTTAAACGCACTGCAGGGGCTCAATTTTCTTAACTTTCTAGGGGGCGCTAGCGAGCCATTTTTGTGCGCCTATTCCCGAAACCCTTAAAATACGTAAATTTTCACCAGACTTGATACGACCGCCAAATTTGGTGAGTTTTTGAATATGTTAAGGCCCTCAAAAAGCCAATTAATTTGACGGGAAAAAGAATAGAAAGAAAGAAAGAAAGAATAATAATTTCTTCAGTTTCAATAGGGCCTTCGCCGCTGTCGGCGCTCGGGCCCTAATTAAAGCTGCGAGCAGCGATGGACGGGCCCTCGCGCCTCTGCGCGCGTCGGGGTTACCGGCGGACGCCGCTCCTTGCGACCGTGCATTTGCGCGGCGCTCGGACGCCGCAAACCGTCACCACTGAAAAGGGAACTCCCCGCCGAGTTCAACGATAGCTCACACAAGACTCTACGTCATATGGTTCATTAGCTGTGAAGGGGGGCGTGGCTAAAGCATAGGGGGCGGGTCCAACCATCACCAATAAAAAAGGAAGTCTCTGCTGAGTTCAATGATACCTCACACAAGGGTCTATCTTAAACGGTTCAAATTTTAAGAAAGGGGGCGTGGCTTAAGTATAGGGGGCGGGTCAAACCATCACCAATTAAAAATGAAGTCTCTGCTGAGTTCAACGATACCTCACACAAGACTCTACCTTAAATGGGTCAGCATGTATGAAAGGGGGCGTGGCTTAAACATAGGGGGCGGGCCAAACCATCACCAATGAAAAAAGAAGTCTCTGCTGAGTTCAATGATACCTCACACAAGTGTTTACAACAATCGGGCCATTAGTAATAAAAGGGGGCGTGGCTTGAACATAGGGGGCGGGCCAAACCATCACCAATGAAGAAGGAAGTCTCTGCTGAGTTCAATGATACCTCACACAAGTGTTTACATCAATCGGGCCATTAGTACTAAAAAGGGGGCGTGGCTTAAGCATAGGGGGCGGGTCAAATCATCACCAATTAAAAAATGAAGTCTCTGCTAAGTTCAATGACACCTCACACAAGACTCTACCTTAAACGGTTCAAATGTTATGAAAGGGGGCGTGGCCTGAGTAAGTGGGCGTGGTCATATTATAGGGGGCGGCTCAGTATCACACGTAGACCACACATTATAAGTTTCATGTAAATCGGATGATGTTTGTCATATAAGGCAGATTTCCTGTGGCCAGGGGGGGGGCGCTATGACCAAAAGTCAATTTTGGCCTGTAGGTGTCCTCAGGCCTGGACCCTTGTCCATCGTGACAAATTTCAGGCAGATACGACAACGTACACTCAAGTTACAACTTCTTTGTTCATCGCTAAACACTCAAAATGGCCGCCACGCCACGCCCACACCATGTGCTGAAAAGTTTTTCTTTCAATAACTTTTCATCGTTAAGGTGTTGGGATGGTACAGACCAAGTTTGAAGTCCATCGGATGAAATCTCTAGGAGGACTTCGTAAAAGTATAGCACCTTGACTTTTAGGCCTACTTCCTGTTGCCACTAGGGGGCGCTATGACTTTAAGTAAATATCGGCCTTTATTTGTCCTCAGGGTCGGACTCTTATGAATCCTGAAAAGTTTCGAGGTAATCGGACAACGTACACTCGAGTTACACCCACTTCCTGTTTCGGCGGCGAAACGCACAAAATGGCCGCCCCGCCACGGCCATGCCCTATGACGAAAAGTTTTTCTTTTAACAACTTTTCATCTTTAACATCTTAAGATGACACAGACCGAGTTTGAAGTTGATCGGATGAAATCTCTAGGAGGAGTTCGTTAAAGTACGACATGTGGAAATGGCCAAAATCGCACTAATTTCGAACTTTGAAATCAAAATGGCGGACTTCCTGTTGGATTTAGGGTATGGCTCTAATGAAGTTTTTTGTACATCTTGACATGTTACATAGGTGTACCAAGTTTCGTGAGTCTACGTTAAACGCACTGGAGGGGCTCAATTTTCTTAACTTTGTAGGGGGCGCTAGCGAGCCATTTCTGTGCGCCTATTCCCGAAACCCTTAAAATACGTAAATTTTCACCAGACTTGATGCGACCGCCAAATTTGGTGAGTTTTTGAATATATTAAGCCCCTCAAAAAGCCAATTCATTTGACGGGAAAATAATAGAAGAATTCCTTCAGTTTCAATAGGGCCTTCGCCGCTGTCGGCGCTCGGGCCCTAACAATAGAAACAATAATTCCTTCAGTTTCAATAGGGCCTTCGCCGCTGTCGGCGCTCGGGCCCTAAAAAGATTAATTCCTTCAGTTTCAATAGGGCCTTCGCCGCTGTCGGCGCTCGGGCCCTAAAAATAATAATTCCTTCAGTTTCAATAGGGCCTTCGCCGCTGTCGGCGCTCGGGCCCTAAATATAATAGACCATATTAGTGACTAACTTCATGAAAACGGACCAAATTATGTTTATGCCCTGTACAGTAAAATAGTGTTTTAGACTTCTAGCTGTAGTCTTGCGCTGAAGTTCCGTGTGAATTCAGCTGTAGCGTGAAAAAGGTAAATAGCACACTGCAGGTTGGAGGAGCGTAGTGTGTGAAAATACGACGATCGGAGGTGTTCACAAGAGAAGAAGCTAGAGTAAAGTAACTATGGAGAATACATAAGATATTGAACACATGGAAGAGCTTTTTAGTTTTTAGTTACATAGTCACTAATATGGTCATAACCACTACAGTGCTCAATTACCTATTTGTGAGGTTGAAATAAAATAAAAATTTTCGCCGCGAAGGCTTGAACGGTCTTCTGGAGGACCTCCACCAGACCAGCGGGCGCTTGTTGGATTGTTATCGGGCTCAGCAGGCGAGGGAGGCGGCTATAGGAAGTAAAAGGATGCCGGTCCGGGCTGCTATCCTGGCTAAGGAAACTACCACACATTCGCCACTGCAGAGACTCATATTCACCAACGACAGCACACAAATGGATATATATGCTACAAATACACATGGAACTGCTGCGTGATGATTATTACCGGAGCCTGGCTGAACACTCTCACTCATCCCAGACGGCAGCTAGCAGCTAAGAGGGTAGGTGAGTTTAAACAATGGCTAAGTTGCTAAATGCTTCTTGTTGTCATGTAAGGTTTTTTTAACATTTTAATTAGGGGTCCAAGCCCGAGGGGGCATGGGAACCGCGTAATGCAAGGCATCGCGGTACACAGCTCCAACGGAGCGTGGAACCCTATTGTTTTTCCAAGGAGTTTTCTTCTTCTTCTTCTTCTTACTTATTAGGGGTCCAAGCCCGAGTCTGCAAGAAGCGGCGGTAGCGGCGGTAGCAATAGCTACGCCGTTCGCACAGCAGGGCTGTGGAACCCTATGGTTTTTCTAAGGATTTTTTTTATTTTTATTTTTTTTATTATTCTTCTCCGCCTAAAACTCCGACTGCAGCCTAAACCGTACATAGTGGGGGAGTTGCCATTTTCAGGACTGGTCCAAAACCCTGCAAGGACCTCAGGCGCAAAAAATCGACCCATTTCCACCACTAGGTGGCGCTATAGCTGACAAAAAACGCATTTGACCTTATAACTCCCACACCGTACACCCGATATTCAAAAACCATACATCCACGCGTTCCCTGGATCCAACTGAATCACGTGATATATGCCACGCCCATTTCCGCCTAGACTTTTATGCGTGAAAAATCGTGATTTATCAAAAACCTACTTTTTCGAACTCCTCCTAGACCGTGTGACCGATCTGCACGAAACTTGGACCGTAGCATCTCCAGACTGACCTGACTAAAAGTTATGGAAAGAATCTTTATACGATAAAAATTGCGCATATAACACACAAACAAATTTGTGTAGCTAACTATGAAAACACCAACTTTGCCATATCTCAGCCAAACATAAATGCTATCAACCCCAAACTTTAGATTATTCTTTGCCATGCCCCTCTGGAGGTACCCCATGCGATTTATGAAAATTGGTCACTAGGGGGCGCTACAAGTACAAAAAGTTTATATCTCATGAACGGCTCATCCGATTGATACGAAATTTGATGGGTTCCATCTGTGGCCAATCCTGAGGCCAACCCTAGAATGGAGTACCGAGGGGTCAAAGTGGGCGTGGCCTATGGGACCCAATGTGACCCAACTCTAGATTCACCACTTACACTAATGTGAACAACTTCAAATTTACAGGGTAGATTGATAATGGGCCATGGACAACACCTACCAGAAATTACACATGTGGACCACTAGGTGGCGCTGTAATGGTTTTTTGTCATTAACTCCCACAATACACATCACACATTAGAAATTCTTACATCCACGTTTTCCTTGCATCATGCTGAATTGCCTGATATAGGCCACGCCCATTTCCGCGAAAGATTTTTTTCGCAGTGTCGCACAACGTGCAAAACCAACTTTTTCGAACTCGTCCTAGGCCGTGCGACCAATCTGCACGAAACCTGGTAGTTAGCATCATCAGATGAACCTGACAAAAAGTTATGGAAATCATTTTGCTACGTTAAAGTATGCCAATTTGACAACCAAACAAATTGTCCTAGCTAGCTACCACACACGTATTATATCATATCTCGGTTAAATTTAAAGTTATCACCAAATGACTTGAGATCCTTGTTCAACATTCCACTAGGAGTGACTAACTTCATGAAAACGGACCAAATTATGTTTATGCCCTGTACAGTAAAAATAGTGTTTTAGACTTCTTAGCTGTAGTCTTGCGCTGAAGTTCCGTGTGAATTCAGCTGTAGCGTGAAAAGGTAAATAGCACACTGCAGGTTGGAGGAGCGTAGTGTGTGAAAATACGACGATCGGAGGTGTTCACAAGAGAAGAAGCTAGAGTAAAGTAACTATGGAGAATACATAAGATATTGAACACATGGAAGAGCTTTTTTAGTTTTTAGTTACATAGTCACTAATATGGTCATAACCACTACAGTGCTCAATTACCTATTTGTGAGGTTGAAATAAAATAAAAATTTTCGCCGCGAAGGCTTGAACGGTCTTCTGGAGGACCTCCACCAGACCAGCGGGCGCTTGTTGGATTGTTATCGGGCTCAGCAGGCGAGGGAGGCGGCTATAGGAAGTAAAAGGATGCCGGTCCGGGCTGCTATCCTGGCTAAGGAAACTACCACACAATTCGCCACTGCAGAGACTCATATTCACCAACGACAGCACACAAATGGATATATATGCTACAAATACACATGGAACTGCTGCGTGATGATTATTACCGGAGCCTGGCTGAACACTCTCACTCATCCCAGACGGCAGCTAGCAGCTAAGAGGGTAGGTGAGTTTAAACAATGGCTAAGTTGCTAAATGCTTCTTGTTGTCATGTAAGGTTTTTTTAACATTTTAATTAGGGGTCCAAGCCCGAGGGGGCATGGGAACCGCGTAATGCAAGGCATCGCGGTACACAGCTCCAACGGAGCGTGGAACCCTATTGTTTTTCCAAGGATTTTTCTTCTTCTTGTTCTTCTTACTTATTAGGGGTCCAAGCCCGAGTCTGCAAGAAGCGGCGGTAGCGGCGGTAGCAATAGCTACGCCGTTCGCACAGCAGGGCTGTGGAACCCTATGGTTTTTCTAAGGATTTTTTTTATTTTTATTTTTTTTATTATTCTTCTCCGCCTAAAACTCCGACTGCAGCCTAAACCGTACATAGTGGGGAGTTGCCATTTTCAGGACTGGTCCAAAACCCTGCAAGGACCTCAGGCGCAAAAATCGACCCATTTCCACCACTAGGTGGCGCTATAGCTGACAAAAACGCATTTGACCTTATAACTCCCACACCGTACATCCGATATTCAAAAACCATACATCCACGCGTTCCCTGGATCCAACTGAATCACGTGATATATGCCACGCCCATTTCCGCCTAGACTTATGCGTGAAAAATCGTGATTTATCAAAAACCTACTTTTTCGAACTCCTCCTAGACCGTGTGACCGATCTGCACGAAACTTGGACCGTAGCATCTCCAGACTGACCTGACTAAAAGTTATGGAAAGAATCTTTATACGATAAAAATTGCGCATATAACGCACAAACAAATTTGTGTAGCTAACTATGAAAACACCAACTTTGCCATATCTCAGCCAACATAAATGCTATCAACCCCAAACTTTAGATTATTGTTTGTCCCCAATCCTGAGGCCAACCCTAGAATGGAGTACCGAGGGGTCAAAGTGGGCGTGGCCTATGGGACCCAATGTGACCCAACTCTAGATTCACCACTTACACTAATGTCAACAACTTTAAATTTACAGGGTAGATTGATAATGGGCCATGGACCACACCTACCAAAAATTACACATGTGGACCACCAGGTGGCGCTGTAATGGTTTTTTGTCATTAACTCCCACAATACACATCACACATTAGAAATTCTTACATCCACGTTTTCCTTGCATCATGCTGAATTGCCTGATATAGGCCACGCCCATTTCCGCGAAAGATTTTTTTCGCAGTGTCGCACAACGTGCAAAACCAACTTTTTCGAACTCGTCCTAGGCCGTGCGACCAATCTGCACGAAACCTGGTAGTTAGCATCATCAGATGAACCTGACAAAAAGTTATGGAAATCATTTTGCTACGTTAAAGTATGCCAATTTGACAACCAAACAAATTGTCCTAGCTAGCTACCACACACGTATTATATCATATCTCGGTTAAATTTAAAGTTATCACCAAATGACTTGAGATCCTTGTTCAACATTCCACTAGGATACTCTGTTCCAAATTTGGCGAAGATCGTGGTATAGGCCACGCCCATTTCCGTCTAGACTTTTATGCGTGAAAAATCGTGATTTTTCAAAAACCTATTTTTTTGAACTCCTCCTAGACCCTGCGACCGATCTGCACGAAACTTGGACCGTAGCATCTCCAGACTGACCTGACTAAAAGTTATTGAAAGAATTTTTATACGATAAAAATTGCGCATATAACGCACAAACCAATTTGTGTAGCTAACCATGAAAACACCAACTTTGCCATATCTCAGCCAAAATAAATGTTATCAACCCCAAACTTTAAATTATTCTTTGCCATGCCCCTCTGGAGGTACCCCATGCGTTTTACGAAAATTGATCACTAGGGGGCGCTACAACTACAAAAAGTTTATATCTCATGAACGGCTCATCCAATTTATACAAAATTTGAAGGGTACCATCAAGGGCCAATCATGAGGCCAACCCTAAAGTGGGGTACTGAGGCGTCCGAGTGGGCGTGGCCTATGGGACCCAATGTGAGCCAAGTCTAGATATACCACTTACACTTATGTGGACAACTTTAAATTTACAGGGTAGATTGATAGTGGGCCATGGACCACACCTACCAAAAATTACACATGTGGACCACTAGGTGGCGCTGTAATGGTTTTTTTGTCTTTAACTCCCACATTACACATCGCACATTAGAAATATTTACATCCATGTCTTCCTTTAATCAAGCTGAATAACCTGATATAGGCCAACCCTATTTCCGCGCAAAAGTTTTTTCGCAATATCGCGCAGTGTGCAAAACCAACTATTTCGAACTCGTCCTAGGCCGTGCGACCGATCTGCACGAAACCTGGTAGTTAGCCTCTCCAGATGGACCTGACAAAAAGTTATTAAAGGAATTTTGCTACGTTACATTATGCGCATTTTACGACAAATCAAATGTTCCTAGATAGCTACCACACACATATATCATATCTCGGCCAAATTAAATGTTATCACCAAATGACTTGAGATCCTTATTCAACTTTCCACTACGATGCTCCATACCAAATTTGGCGAAGATCGGCCTTTAGGGGGCGCTATAAGCAAAGTTTATTTTTTTCCCGCCAATTTTCTCAATACATTTCAATGGGAAATTTGCAATTTCAATATCTCTGCCACAGTAAAAGCAATCAACACAAAATTTGTGGTGCCCGTTCGGCATCGCCTTCTGAGGCGCTGTACCAAATTTGGCAAAGATCGGCCATTAGGGGGCGCTATAATCAACGTACAAGTTTTTTGCCCTGTTAATCAATGTTAATGGAATATTTGCAATGGGAATGTATCAAAGACCTTGCAGGTCACACTTCTCAATATTTACTGATGTTTACCTCCTACCGTTATGTTTTGGTTTTCGCTTTCGCGTGCTCCCCTGGTGTTATATACAATAAACAAACTTCTTAACCCACCTGACAAAGTTTCTACAACCTTCACAGTGGACAAATATTACTCTTTTCTCCCACTTTTTCAATCCACAATCAACATCATTCATACACCCTGATACCGTGCAATTAAGCATTGCAGTTGGTGCTAAGTGGAGAGTCTGTCATAGTGTGATTGGGTATGTTGGTATTCTTAATTTCCCACGAAGGTGATCGCGGTTACATGTCAGTTAAACTTCTCATCTCCAATCCTATCTGTAATTGTGAGAAGTGGCGCTGTCCTGAGTTGAAAGCCTACTTTACGGCTTTATTATAAAGTTAATAGGCGCGTGTGTTCGTGTCGGCCGCTGTCCATTTCCTAAGGTTTTGAAATGCAAACAACTTTTGACTACTTTTTTTTTTTTTACGACATGTGCCTGTGAGCACCAAGCAGCAAGTTTGTTTATAGTAGAGAATTGTTAAAAGTAGTCTGTATATGCATGGAGATGAACAACGGCAGATTACCGCAGACCTCGTGCATCAAACCTCTCGATATTCACCAACGTTTGCCGCCCCTACGTAATGCTTCAAGTCCCGCATTGGCGCAGCTTCGTGGGTCAAGGGGGGCGACTGGCACGGCTCCCCGGGGCATCGCGGACGAATGGCATCGGAGGCGAATGGCGTCGGAGGCGAATGGCGTCGGAGGCGAATGGCGTCGGAGGCGAACGGCGTCGGAGGTGAATGGCGTCGGAGGCTCGGGCCCCGTCATAACTGCTTGCAGTTCTAGTTAGGGGTCCAAGCCCGAGTCTGCAAGAAGCGGCGGTAGCAATAGCTACGCCGTTCGCACAGCAGGGCTGTGGAACCCTATTGTTTTTCTAAGGATTTTTATTATTAGGGGTCCCAGCCCGAGTCTGCAAGAACTGGCGGTAGCAAAGCTACGCCGTTCGCACAGCAGGGCTGTGGAACCCTATTGTTTTTCTAAGAATTTTTGTTTTTGTTTTTTTTATTTTTATTATTCTTCTTCTTCTTCTTCTCTGCCTAAAACTCCGACTGCAGCATAAACCGTACATGGTGGGGAGTTGCCATTTCAGGACTGGTCCAAAACCCCGCAAGGACCACATTCGCAAAAATTCACCTATTTCCACCACTAGGTGGCGCTATAGCAGAAAAAACGCGTTTAGCCACATAACTCCCACACCGTACATCCGATATTCAAAAACAATACATCTAAGCGTTCCCTGGATCCAACTGAATCACGTGATATAGGCCACGCCCATTTTCGCCTAGACTTTTATACGTGAAAAATCGTGATTTATCAAAAACCTACTTTTTCGAACTCCTCCTAGACCGTGCAACCGATCTGCACGAAACTTGGAAACTAGCATCCCCAGACTGACCTGACAACAACTTATAAAAGGAATTTTTGTATGATAAAAATTGCGCATATAACACACAAACTAATTTGTGTAGCTAACTATGAAAACACCAACTTTGCCATATCTCAGCCAAAATAAATGCTATCAAACCCAAACTTTAGATTATTCTTTGCCATGACCCTCTGGAGGTAGCCCTTGTGTTTTACGAAAATTGGTCACTAGGGGGCGCTACAACTAAAAAATTGTTCATATCTCATGAACGGCTCATCCGATTTATACGAAATTTGAAGGGTACCATCAAGGGCCAATCCTGAGGCCAACCCTAAAGTGGGGTACTGAGGCGTCGAAGTGGGCGTGGCCTATGGGACCCAATGTGACCCAAGTCTAGATATACGACTTACACTAATGTGAACAACTTTAAATTTACAGGGTAGATGGATAATGGGCCATGGACCACACCTACCAAAAATTACACATGTGTACCACTAGGTGGCGCTATAATGGTTTTTTGTCATTAACTCCCACATTACACATCGCACATTAGAAATAGTTACATCCACGTATTCCTTGAATCAAGCTGAATTATCTGATATAGGCCGCGCCTATTTCCGCGCAAACGTTTTTTCGCAGTATCGCCCAACGTGCAAAACCAACTTTTTCGAACTCGTCCTAGGCCGTGCGACCGGTCTGCACGAAACTTGGTAGATAGCATCTCCAGATGGACCTGATAAAAAGTTATTGAAGGAATTTTGCTACGTTAAAGTATGCCAATTTGACAACCAAACAAATTGTCCTAACTAACTACCACACACGTATCATATCATATCTCGGTTAAAGTTATCACCACATGACTTGAGATCCTTCTTCATCATGCCACTAACATGCTCCTTACCAAATTTGGCGAAGATTGGCCTTTAGGGGGCGCTATAAGCAAAGTTTATTTGTTTCGCCCAATAACTCAATACATTTCAATGGGAATTTTGCTATTGCAATATCTCTGCCACAGTAAATGCAATCAACACAAAACTTGTGAAGCTCATTTGGCATGCTGCTCTGAGGTACTGTACCAAATTTGGCGAAGTTCGGAATTTAGGGGGCGCTATAAGCAACGTTTATTTTTTTCCGGCCAATTTTCTCAATACATTTCAATGGGAAATTTGCAATTGCAATATCTCTGCCACAGTAAAAGCAATCAACACAAAATTTGTGGTGCCCGTTCAGCATCGCCTTCTGAGGCGCTGTACCAAATTTGGCAAGATCGGCCATTAGGGGGCGCTATAATCAACGTACAAGTGTTTTGCCCTGTTAATCAATGTTAATGGAATATTTGCAATGGGAATGTATCAAAGACCTTGCAGGTCACACTTCTCAATATTTACTGATGTTTAACTCCTACCGTTATGTTTTGGTTTTCGCTTTCGCGTGCTCCCCTGGTGTTATATACAATAAACAAACTTCTTAACCCACCTGACAAAGTTTCTACAACCTTCACAGTGGACAAATATTACTCTTTTCTCCCACTTTTTCAATCCACAATCAACACCATTCATACAGCCTGATACCGTGCAATTAAGCATTGCAGTTGGTGCTAAGTGGAGAGTCTGTCATAGTGTGATTGGGTATGTTGGTGGTATTGATTCTTAATTTCCCATGAAGGTGATCGCGGTTACATGTCAGTTAAACTTCTCATCTCCAATCTTATCTGTAATTGTGAGAAGTGGCGCTGTCCTGAGTTGAAAGCCTACTTTACGGCTTTATTATAAAGTTAATAGGCGCGTGTGTTCGTGTCGGCGGCTGTCCATTTCTTAAGGTTTTGAAATGCAAACAACTTTTGACTACTTTTTTATTTTTTGGAACGACGTGCGCCTGTGAGCACCCACGGAGGAAAACATCAATCGGCGCCTATGACGCCATTTACAACAACCTGACCACCTCCCCTGCTCTTTCAACCACCACACCTGCCGGTACCTCCACCCTCTAAGTCACTCTCTCATTTCTCTCTGCTGTCCCCTGTGGTCAGGGAGGTTAAGAAGTTTGTTTATAGTGGAGAATTGTTCAAAGTAGTTTGTACATGCATGGAGATGAACAACGGCCGAGTACCCAAGACCTCGTGCATCAAACCTCTCGATATTCACCAACGTTTGCTGCCCCTACGTAATGCTTCGGGTCCCGCATTGGCGCAGCTTCACGGGTCATGGGGGGCGACGGGCGCGGCTCTCCGGGGCATCGCGGACGGCTGGCATCGGAGGCGAATGGCATCGGAGGCAAATGGCATCGGAGGCAAATGGCGTCGGAGGCGAACGGCGTCGGAGGCGAATGGCGTCGGAGGCTTGGGCCCCGTCATAACTGCTTGCAGTTCTAGTTTTTATTATTCTTCTCCGCCTAAAACTCCGACTGCAGCCTAAACCGTACATGGTGGGGGGTTGCCATTTTCAGGACTGGTCCAAAACCCTGCAAGCACCTCAGGCGCAAAAATTGACCCATTTCCACCACTAGGTGGCGCTATAGCAGAACATAACGCGTTTGGCCCCATAAGTCCCACACCGTACACCCGACATTCAAAAACAATACATCTACGCGTTCCCTGGATCCAACTGAATCACGTGATATAGGCCACGCCCATTTCCGCCTAGACTTTTATGCGTGAAAAATCGTGATTTATCAAAAACCTACTTTTTCGAACTCCTCCTAGACCGTACAACCAATCTGCACGAAACTTGGACCCTAGCATCTCCAGACTGACCTGACTAAAAGTTATGGAAATAATTTTTATACGATAAAAATTGCGCATATAACGCACAAATTAATTTGTGTAGCTAACTATGAAAACACCAACTTTGCCATATCTCAGCCAAAATAAATGCTATCAACCCCAAGCTTTAGATTATTTTTTGACACGCCCCTCTGGAGGTTACCCATTCGTTTTATGAAAATTGGTCACTAGGGGGCGCTACAAGTACAAAAACTTTATATCTAATGAACAACTCATCAGATTTATACGAAATTTGATGCCTACCATCTGTGGCCAATCCTGAGGTCAATTCTAGAATGGAGTACCGAGGGGTCAAAGTGGGCGTGGCCTATGGGACCCAATGTGACCCAACTCTAGATTCACCACTTACACTAATGTGAACAACTTTAAATTTACAGGGTAGATGGACAATGGGCCATGGACCACACCTACCAAAAATTACACATGTGGACCACTAGGTGGCGCTGTAATGTTTTTTTGTCATTAACTCCCACAATACACATCACACATTAGAAATTCTTACATCCAGGTCTTCCTTTAATCAAGCTGAATAACCTGATATAGGCCAACCCCTTTTCCGCGCAAAAGTTTTTTCGCAATATCGCGCAATGTGCAAAACCAACTTTTTCGAACTCGTCCTAGGCCGTGCGACCGATCTGCACGAAACCTGGTAGATAGCATCTCCAGATGGACCTGACAAAGAGTTATTGAAGGAATTTTGCTACGTTAAAGTATGCGCAATCAAATGTTCCTAGCTAGCTACCACACACATATCATATCATATCTCGGCCAAATTAAATGTTATCACCAAATGACTTGAGATCCTTGTTCAACATTCCACTACGATGCTCCATACCAAATTTGGCGAAGATCAGCCTTTAGGGGGCGCATTTGCGTGCTCCCCTGGTGTTCTACAATAAACAAACTTCTTAACCCACCTGACAAAGTTTCTACAACCTTCACAGTGGACAAATATTACTCTTTTCTCCCACTTTTTCAATCCACAATCAACACCATTCATACAGCCTGATACCGTGCAATTAAGCATTGCAGTTGGTGCTAAGTGGAGAGTCTGTCATAGTGTGATTGGGTATGTTGGTGGCATTGATTCTTAATTTCCCACGAAGGTGATCGCGGTTACGTGTCAGTTAAACTTCTCATCTCCAATCCTATCTGTAATTGTGAGAAGTGGCGCTGTCCTGAGTTGAAAGCCTACTTTACGGCTTTATTATAAAGTTAATAGGCGCGTGTGTTCGTGCCGGCTGCTGTCCATTTCCTAAGGTTTTGAAATGCAAACTACTTTTGACTACATTTTTTTTTGAACGACGTGCGCCTGTGAGCACCCACGGAGGAAAACATCTATCAGCACCTATGACACCATTTACAAAAACCTGACCACCTCCCCTGCTCTTTCAACCACCACACCTGCCAGTACCTCCACCCTCTAAGTCACTCTCTCATTTCTCTCTGCTGTCCCCTATGGTCAGGGGGGTTAAGAAGTTTGTTTATTGTAGAGAATTGTTAAAAGTAGTCTCTACATGCATGGAGATGAACTGTTAACCACTACATTTGCAACAAACTTCTCTATATTCACCAACGTTTGCCCCTCCTACGTAATGGCGTTGGAGGCGAATGGCGTTGAGGCGAATGGCGTTGGAGGCGAATGGCGTCGGAGGCTTGGGCCCCGTCATAACTGCTTGCAGTTCTAGTTGCATTTTGTGTCTGTTAAGAGGCACAAAGACACTCTTTATCCTATGCCCCCATAACTGCCGTTTTAGCTGAGTGGGAGCTCTCGGCATTAGCTGCAGCAGCTCCGTGTTGCTAGCACCGATTCGGCCTGTTTTTTTCGACAGTACTCGTATACATACAGCGGTCAAGATTAACGTAAAAATTGCCCGGAGTTCTCCTTTAATCTATCTAATCTTGTGTTGTTCATACGATAAAATGATTTATTGCTTGTCTTTGTTGAATAATACAGAAGATAAAGAGCTTAAAAAATAATCGCATATTAAATCGCAATATTGGTGAAAAAAAACTCGTTCAGCCCTACAATGAATACATTGACATTTTAATTCTATTGAGCCATTTTTGTGGAAATTGGCCACAACAAAAATAGAGCATAGCATCCACAATCAAAGGAATGCCTTTTGAATTTTTTAAATGCCAATTTGGATTTTTACTTTTGATATTTTCTTCAACTGACACTTACATTAGTCCTTTAAGTTGTTTTTAAAGAAGCTGCTTATATTAAAAAACCTTTATGTTAAACTTAACCTGTTAATTTGATTGATTTATAATTAAAAAAAACAATGTTTATGGATCTGCTGATACTAAACAGTAATGTGACCTGACAGAAAAATAAATTTTCTACAGTACAGGCCAAAAGTTTGGACACACTTTCTCATTCAATGAGTTTCCTTTTTATTTTCATGACTATTTACATTGTAGATTCTCACATCAAAACTATGAATGAACACATATGGAATTATGTACTTAACAAAAAAGTGTGAAATAACTGAAAACATGTCTTATATTTTAGATTTTTCAAAGTAGCCACCCTTTGTATTTTTATTAAGGGAAAAAATTTCACTAATTAACCCTGACAAAGCACACCTGTGAAGTGAAAACCATTTCAGGTGACTACCTCATGAAGCTCATTGAGAGAACACCAAGGGTTTGCAGCGCTATCAAAAAAAGCAAAGGGTGGCTACTTTGAAGAATCTAAAATATAAGACATGTTTTCAGTTATTTCACACTTTTTTGTTAAATACATAATTCCATATGTGTTGATTCATAGTTTTGAAGCCTTCAGTGAGAATCTATAATGTAAATAGTCATGAAAATAAAGAAACACATTGAATGAGAAGGTGTGTCCAAACTTTTGGCCTGTACTGTATATGTAACAGCATTCCATTTTCCCCCTGAGGGAAAGCAGGCTTCCAACTGGATGAATCTTAGGGCTGCACAATATTAGATTTTGTTTTCAAAGCAAACTTTCACCATTCTCCTTTTACATTATTGTTACCGGCTGACCCTTCCCCTTTAAGACAGGTGGCCATGTGGGCAGCGTGTCTATGTGACGCAACGTTAGTCTGAAGGGGTTTGTTATTATCACAACGTCTCCCAGCCATTTTTCACCACAGAAAGCTGGTACCAGCCAGGCTAACGCTAATATAGTTAGCTTAAAAACACGAGGTGTCTAACGTTACAGTCCGGAGCCGCGACGCTGGAAACGTAACACTAATCTACAACAGAAGTCTGTGTCTGATATAACATAATTTACAATGATTTAAGTGTTCTTGGATACACAGTTTGTTACTACTACGTGACATGCAGGCACAGCCAACCACCAATCACAATCAATGTTGATCAATTTATCAATCAAACAAATTGACCACAACCTGAAATTTAGAGGAAGCAACATGCATGCATTATTGATATAATTCACTTTAGCCTGAATTGATAGTATTATATGAATACAATGGTGTCATGTGAGTCACCCAGTGTATTTAACTACCTAATTTCCCTCTCCAAAATCACTTCAGAAGAGTAGTCAAAGCACTTACTTGCTTTGGTGTTTTCTAAAGCATTAAAGTTCAACAAAGAATGGTTCACATTAGAAAGGTTCCTATTTCATTTTTATTTTCTATGTAGATGCACTCCCCTACAAAAGCACCCCAGTAGTCGAGAATAATTTATTATTTTCAAATAGAGCAATTCATGTCATCTTGTAAAAATTAGTCTTTTTTCATATCGCAATATATATCGCAGGAAAAAAAATATCGCAATGTCAGTTTTTTCCAATATCGTGCAAGCCTAATGAATCTCGTTCACGTCCTAGATCTACACCAACTCAGCTTTATAATACCATATTTGTATAAAGCCAACTATTGATAGCAACCACCTAGGGAACATTCCCAGCCACCATCAACAGTTAGTAACCCGGGTGATTCAAAGGAGCACATCTATTCCAAATCAACCCTTAAAATCTCTGCCCTGTACACGTATGCCAATCTTAAGTGGGCAGAACCACTACAACTGCAATACTTGTATATTTCTAAGCCCATCTCATCTAATCATTGGAGATCAGAGTTCAGCTGGATAGCAGTCCCTTATTAATCGGATCCATCTTTGTCGTAGGGTCTCAGCTTCTAAGGAGTTGATTTGGGACTAGAAATGCACATGTGGCATTTGGATGTTAAAAGGCCAACATGGACTATACAGCATATAGTGAGGATTAATTTGAAACTTAAAAAACGTAGTGGTGCACCCCTAGTTTAAACTAGACCACAATAATGAGTTTGCTCACATCAGACTCCAGGACTGAACTTAGCCATGGTTTAGAGCAGAGTCTCCCTGCGAGGACTGTTCAGGGCAGCCTTGCGTGGTTCCAAGGGGACTTGAGGATCCCTGCATGACTCAGAAAAGGTCATGCCTTTGACATTAACCGGCTGAGGAGCCAGGAGCCTTGGCTGGAACCCTACAGAGGGTAGGTATCTGGAAACATGCTGGCTAGATGTTGGATGGGAGGTTTTGGGGTTGACCTGAGCGGAGTTTCGGGCAGCTGGAATGGAGGTGGAGGTGGGCTGAGTTGAAGAGGTGGACTGTTGGGAATTGTAGAGGCCTGAATGAGCTTGGGCTGGTTGGGACACTAATGGAGCATGAAGTATGGACTTGGGTTCTTGGGTGCTAGGGCAATAGTTGGGGCAGAGGCTTTGGCTGAACTCAGGGCCAGGGATATGGGCAGGGTTTTGGGCTGGGCTGCAGGGGGTACGTATACAGACAGGAACCCTGGCCCTGACAGGAGGATGGTCCAGAGAGTTAGAGCGCTGCACCACAGCACTGCTCTTTGCAGAATCACTCAAACTGAACGTGGAGGCAGAGCGAGACATCTAGAGTACATAGCAGAGGGGAGACACATATGGAGCAGGGATTTACATATCATGAAAAAAAAAAGATGAGATAGGCAGAGAATAGACATGCTGAAACAAAATGCAGGGAGAGAGGATATCCTCAGAAGGTAAAACAAGAGACAGAAACTTTTGTCGTCATGTAAAAGAGTATTCTGAGGGAGAGAATAAATATCACAAAGACAGAAATGTTTGGCAAGTTTAAGCAGAGTAGGGAAGAAACAACTGCAGGAAAAATCACATTCCTGGACAGATATACTGTAGTTTTAAATACACAATGCACAGCGGCTAACCCGTTTAAATTGTTAAACACAGGTTTTAAAGAAAGCTCTGATTATAAATTTTTTTATTATCTTGTTTCCATCAGCAAGTTTGCTGAACCCCTCCCACGAACAGCTTTGTTCAATCAGCCAGGGACATTTGATGCTACATTATTTTTGTGGGGTTTATTTTTAAAGGCCAGTTATTTCATGATACTATGCATCCTGATAAAGTTCCCTTGGCCTTTGGAATTAAAATAGCCCCACATCATCACATACCCTTCACCATACCTAGAGATTGGCATGGTTTTATTTCAGTTAGCCTAATAGCTAATATCATATGATCTTATGGAAAGTACCCCATGCCAATCTCTAGGTATGGTGAAGGGTATGTGATGATGTGGGGCTATTTTAATTCCAAAGGCCAAGGGAACTTTATCAGGATGCATAGTATCCTGGATCCATGAAATAACTGGCCTTTAAAAATAAAAATCTGACTGCCTCTATGGAAATTTAACATAGGGGTGTACTGAGTTAAGGCCTTTTTATAGTTGTGAGTCAAATCGACGGCGCAGGTTCCGGCGTAGACGCAGAGGGGTCTGCGTCTACGCCGGACCCTACGCCGTAGCCTGACGTGCACCTCTCGAAAAATTTAACTACACGTCGCGGCGACGCACGTAGCTCGGCCGTGGCTTGAAGGTAATCGCCGGCACTCTCTCACTTCTCTCTACCACACACTCCCCACACACACATGCGGCTCGACGCACACACCAGCGCACAAGTATAAACATCAGGTCACTTTTAGGCTACGGCGAGAGCTCTGCGTGGAGCCGACGCACAACTATAAAAAGGCCTCTATGCCCCCTGTATTTTAAGGAAGAACATTTATTTATTTACGATACATTATTCATTCACAAAGAAAATTGGTGTCCTTAAAGGTTGGATGTTTCCTTTTTTTTAAATTAAGGCATTCATTTTTTATTCCTCTTTTTAGTCAACTTTAGCATTCACATTCACTTATGCTGAGCACTGTATCAGCAGCCCCACTAAATTTCCTTTTCTTTGGACGGAGTATTTATTGCTGTGACTTACCTGCTCTATTTGTATTAAAGGCAGTGGCAAAAAAAGGATAAAGCACACTCTGCTTCCAGTTAGGGCTGGGCAACATGGCTTAAAAATAATATCTTAGGGCTCTAGACTAACTTTTCTTTTCAGTACGAGCACTGTAGCCCCTAACTAAAGATTTTAGGGGCACAGGCAGAAAACTTTGTGGTGGATGCCTTTTTATTATTATTATTATATTTTACTGATAAATGCTTTGGTATTAAATACAGACATTAGAAGGTGCTATTTTATTTTAGTTCAAAGTCAAATTTTAAATGAATGGCATTTAACAAATGCACATTCAGAAATGCAAAGAAAATATTATTACTGTCAATGTAATGTATTACTGCCTCTGCCTTATACAGGCTCTCCCTCCTCACTGACCAAAGTGCTTACAGACGGGGTTGAGACCGTAAACAAAGTTCGAGAAAGAGAGGAGGGCCAACGTTAAGCCATATCACTATGCATTATCTGCCATTAGTTTGCAACATTTTCCTCACCAATGTACAGCCTTTAGCAAACCAAATTAACTTTGGCTGCAGATGGGCTGTGGATCACCACTCATAAATGGATTATGGACTGCAACATCATGAATTTCACACCACACACAAGTTTAGATGACGTTACCCACGCAGTTGACTAATCACTCACGGACCACCACCCCCCTCATACACACATTGGCCAACTTGCTCCCTCCTCGTTTTTCAACATGAAATAAAAGTTTAAAAATCTTCAGCACTTTGGTCAACCATAGTTGTTTTAATGTGCTATATAAATAAATCTGACATTGACATTTATTATTAGGGGTCAAAGCCCGAGTCTGGAAGAACCGGCGGTAACAAAGCTACGCCGTTCGTGCGGGTCAATATGCTGACTAAGAGAAGAATATCATTTATTTATTCCCATATCATGGATAGCTGCAACCTCTCTATTTCACATATTCGAGAACAGTGGGAAAATGACTTGGGGGCGCAACTGTCTGATGGGGAATGGGATATGGCTCTTATTAGAGTCCATTCTTCTTCCATATGTTCCAGACATTCTTTAATACAGTTTAAAGTGTTACACAGGTTGCACTTCTCAAAAGCCAAATTAGCAAGAATATTTCCGAACGTAGACCCATTATGTGATAGATGTAAACAGACGCCAGCTACTTCCTATCATATGTTCTGGTCTTGTCCGAAACTTGTTCCTTTCTGGTCATCCTTTTTTGAAGTCATCTCTAATGCTTATGCTTATAACATCTCACCCTCTCCCTTGGTTGCTATTTTCGGTTGGTTTTCTGATACAACGGGATCTGCTCCCCCTGTTCATCTACAGAGGGTCATTGCCTTTTCTTCCTTATTAGCTAGATGCTTGATTTTATTTAAATGGAAGGCTGCTACTCCTCCATCACACCACCACTGGATCAGGGACATTATGCAGAATGTTAAGCTGGAAAAAAAATCAGATGTACCCTCAACAGTTCCATCAACAGATTCCACAAAACCTGGGACCCTCTGATGACTTATGTGAACAATTTACCTGGTCTGGAACTGGAACTCTGAATGTTTAAACCTGCCCTTGGTCGATCCTGTCATAACGAATGTTAGGTGCACTTCTTTTTATCTCCTGTCCGTCTGTTGTCTGTGACAAGTCTGTCAGGTTGATTTTAGGTTTGGTCTGTCTTTTTATCTTCTTGGGATTGTTTTTCTATGATTATTTGTAAGATAGAGAATATGATTGTTTAATGTTATAACTGGAAATGTACAAATAAAGTGTTAAAAAAAAAAAAAGAAGCTACGCCGTTCCCACAGCAGGGCTGTGGAACCCCATTGCTTTCCTAAGGATTATTAGGGGTCCAAGCCCGAGGGGGCATGGGAACCGCGTATGCAAGGCAATGCGGGACACATCTCCAGCGGAGCTGTGGACACCTATTGTTTTCGCTATTGAGATTTTTATTACGGCCCGAGCAGTGAAACTGCAAGGACCTATTGTTTTTGTAAGGATTATTATTAGGACCCGAGAAGTGAAACCGCAAGGACCTATTGTTTTTGCTAAGATTATTATTCTGCGATGTCACTCACATTTTTGACAGGCTTAGAATGCTGGAAAACTCACAAAAATGCACACGTCAGACCTGGCGAAAACTACAAAGATTCAAAAACGTACACATATCCACCACTAGGTGGCGCTACAGCAGAAAAAACATGTTTAACCCTATAACTCTCAAACCCTACATCGCACATTCAAAAACCATATATCTTCATATTCCCGGGATTCAACTGAATCTCCTCATATAGGCCACGCCCATTTCCGCCTAGACTTTTATGCGTGAAAAATCGTGATTTATCGAAAACCTACTTTGTCGAACTCCTCCTAGACCTCCAGGGTTTGCGGTATAGTCTTGGGTTTTCTCGACCAAAGTTTTTGGCGGTCCAATCAGCGAACAGAGGGAGTGGCTGAAAATTATGACGTTGAGGCCGTGTGCTAGAGTTGCGGCGGAGAAAGATGCGAGCGAAGCCATTCAGTCCGTTGTAGCAACGCTGCTGAATATCCAGACGTTAAAGCCTGAGGAAGAACAATCTTTGCTGAGTTTTGTTGGTGGCCATGATGTTGTGGCCCTCCTCCCCCACGGGCTTTTGGGTTAGATTTTCCAGCTCGCTCCGTTAGTGGTGAAGGAGTTGACAAAGGCTAACGCTAGGTGCTATTGCTAATAGCCTTGCATGATAGCCTTGACAGTCTCCCCTCTTGTTGCACATGCGCATGACATACGTCACGACCAATCGTTAGCGATTGGTTATGGCAGATCCAGAGTGGCTCTGGGAAGATCCAATAGTTTTAAACTTCAACAGAGTACCCGCTTTCAAGGAAGTTAACGCTTGTCAATGGAGAGAGGCCAGGCTACTGCAGACCTTGCGGATCACACCTCTCAATATTCACCAACGTTTGCCTCCCCACGTAACGCTTTGGGTCCCGCTTTTGCACACTCCCCGGGTCATCGGGGGTGAGTGGCAGAGTTCCCCGGGGCGCCAGGGGCGACTGGCATCGGAGGCTTGGACCCAGTCATAACTGCTTGCAGTTCTAGTTATTTTTCTCCCGGTGATTCTACAGCCTAAACCATACATGGTGGGGGGGGAGGGGGAGTGGGTGCCGTTTTCAGGACTGGTCTTGGGGTCTCATTTGTAAACGTGGCGTACGCACAAAACAGGGCTGAAAATGTGCGTACGCCACTTCCCACGCAAAGGTTGTGATTTATAAAAAACAAACTTGAAGGGAGAATGTGCGGTCCTCCACGCAAACTCTGACCCATGCGTACGCACATTTTGGAGACAAAATAGGAATTGGTGACGCAGATGGTGAGGTGGTGAACTGAAGTCAGACTGCAGAAAGTACATGTGGGAATAACGATTAGGCTACTCTTAATATGTTTAAGTATTAATGCCTCACGCACATTTCTTCACACCATATCATGAAGATTGTACTGAGTGATAATTGAGTGATAATTGTTCTGAGTGATAACTGTTCCATAAACACATATCCCCGCGTTCCCTGAATTCAGCTGAATCTCCTGATATAGGCCACGCCCATTTCCGCCTAGACTTTTATGCGCGCAAAATCGCTATTTATTGTAAACCTACTTTTCTAACTCCTCCTAGACCGTGCGACCGATCTGCACAAAACTTGGTACCTAGCATCTCCAGACCGACCTGACAAAAAATTATCAAAAGAATTTTTATTGGATGAAAATTGTGTATCTAGCTACGAAATCACGAACTTTGCCATATCTCGGCCAAAATAAATGCTATCATCGCGAAACTTTAGATAGTTGTTTGCCATGACCCTCTGAGACTCCCCAACCAATGAAACAAAAATTGGCCACTAGGTGGCGCCACAAGTAAAAAAGTTTATATCTCATGAAATTTTGAGGGCATCATCTAGGGCCACTCCTGAGGCCACGCCTACAGTGGGGTACTGATTGGTCAAAGTGGGCGTGGCCTATGGGACCCAAGTCTAGATTCACCACTTACACTAATGTGAACAACGTTAAATTTGCCGGGTAGATGGACAATGGGTCATGGACCACACCTACAAAAAATTACACATGGTGACCACTAGGTGGCGCTAGACATAAAACGTGTTTTTTTGCCTATAACTCCCACATTTCACATCGCACAATAGAAAACCTTACCATCCATGTGTTCCTTGAATCGAGCTGAATCACCTGATATAGGCCACGGCCATTTCCGCTAAGAAGTTTTTTCGCAATATCGCGCAATGCGCAAAACTTTTTCGAACTCCTCCTAGGCCGTGCGACCTATTGCCACGAAACTTGGTACTTGGCATCTCCAGGTTCACCTGACCAAAAGTAATCAAAAAGAATTTTGCTACGTTAAACTATTCGCAATTTACAAGCCAACTAATTTTCGTAGCTAGCCACAAAACATTAGCATATCTCGGCCAAATTAATAGGTATCACAAAACTTGGTACTCTTGTTTGACATCCCACTCCAAGCCTCTGTATCAAATTTGGTGAAAATCGGTCGTTAGGGGGCGCTATAATGAACGTAGATGCGTTTTGGCAAATAAGTCAATGCATTTAAATGGGAAAGAAATGCAATTGCAATCTCTGCCACAGTAAATGCTATCATCACAAAACTTGAGATTGTTGTTCGACATACTACTCTGTGGCTCTACACCAGATTTGGTGATGATCGTCATTGTAGCCATACCCTAAACCCAACAGGAAGTCCGCCATTTTGAATTGAAAGTTTGAAATTAGTGCGATTTCCACGTCGTACTTTAACGAACTCCTCCTAGGGATTTCACCCGATCAACTTCAAATTCGGTCGGTGCCATCTTAAGACGTTAAAGATGAAAAGTTGTTAAAAGAAAAAAATTTCGTCATAGGGCGTGGCGGCCATTTTGTGCGTTTCGCCATCAAAACAGGAAGTCGGTGTAACTTGAGTGTACATTGTCCAATTGGCTCGAAACTTTTCAGGATTCATAAGAGTCCAACCCTGAGGACAAATAAAGGCTGATATTTACTAAAGGTCATAGCGCCCCCTAGTGGCAACAGGAAGTAGGCCTAAAAGTCAAGGTGCTATACTTCAACGAACTCCTGCTAGAAATTTCATCCGGCGGACTTCAAACTTGGTCTGTACCATCTCAACACCTTAAAGATGAAAAGTTATTAAAAGAAAAACTTTTTGCCATTTTGAGTGTTTAGCGATGAACGACAAAGTGGTTGTAACTGCAGTGTACATTGTCATATCTGCTTGAAATTTCCAAAATTTCCAATACATTGTCCAGTTGGCTCGAAACTTTTCAGAATTCATAAGACTAACTCTGAGGACATTTAATGACAAAATTGACTCAAAGTCATAGCGCCACTTGGTGGCAACAGGAAGTAAGCCTAAATGTCAAGGTGCTATACTTTAACGAAATTCTCCTAGAGATTTCATCTGATGGATTCCAAATATGGTCTGTAACATCTCAACACCTTGAAGATCAAAACTTATTAAAAGAAAAACTTTTCGTCTAATAATGAAACATATATACCTTTTTAGTTAAAGCTTTTTTATTATTTAAATTCAAACTAAAAAATGTTTGTACAATAACAATAAATAAACACTTTAATCCATCTCAGACACGTCTGTGCCTTCTGTTAGCAACAACGCATCCATGATGGCTAGTGGTCTTGCCAAATAGTGGTTATCATTAGACGCACACAAATCATGACGCTAATATGCGAGGAAACTGGTTCGGGGTTTTGTGCTATAAATTAATAATATTTTATAGCAAAGTTATAAATTGACTATTTTAATCTCATGATTATTTTATGTCAACATACAGTCATAACCTACTGTTATTAAAAGTTTAAAGGTTTAGGAAAAGAACACAGGGAAAGGCTTTAGTAACAAAACAGTGACAAAAACACGGAAAATAACGACAAAAACACGCTTAGGAAAACAATAAATGGTTGGGTTTAGGAAAGAAACATTGGGTAAGGCTTATAACAAAAAAAATAAAAAAATGGCTGAAAAATCGCCACACACAGGACGCGAACCCGGCTCTCCCGGGTGAAAGTCCTTACTCAATGCCCCGTTTCTTTATACTACTCGCTACGGCGGAAATTGACTCGCAATGTAGGTCAATAGTGGCCGATTTGCGTTGATATACACGCAAAAAGGCGATTATGCGTCTTGATAACACGCAAAAACGGAATACAAATTGGCGTTTCATTCGCCAATTCATGAGATCAGTCTGCTTGGATGAAATTTAATGCCAACTTCACAGCCATATAATGAAAAATCTGTGTGGATTTTAGGCCTGTGAAAAGAATGATTTACCAGGTAATGACAACAATCATATTTAGGCTTGAT
Source organism: Perca schrenkii (assembly GCA_025617405.1). Lineage (NCBI taxonomy): Eukaryota > Metazoa > Chordata > Actinopteri > Perciformes > Percidae > Perca > Perca schrenkii. The sequence goes on from CM046795.1 coordinate 9,235,750, forward strand.
GTTTTTCTTTGCCCCCAATGGCTCCTTCCAGGCAGCGCTGCGACCGCTGCCTCCAAGGCACCTAACCCTAACCTTAACCCAAACCTAACCATAACCATAGCCATAACCATTGCCTAATTGACTTCAAGGCAGCGCTGCAACCATTGACTTCAAGGCACCTAACCCTAACCATAACCAGTGCCTAATCCTAGTGCCTTCCAGGCAGCGCTGCCCCGTTTCATTAGCGCTAGACTGACTCGCACGCCGATCCCCTTGTTGTGCTAACCTCAACCACACTGCTCTCTGCCTCGTCCGCCAGCTGGTCCACATCTCTGGCCAGACCTTCAGACACTTGTCCATTGTAACCGACGAGCTAACGTCAGCTTGTTAGTAGCACGGTGCGAGACTTTTTGTTTTCTTTCTTGACAACTGATTGATTTGCGCCCGAGCTTGGATGTTTAGGGCCAGAGCTTTATCACCATGTCCACGGATTTAAGATAAAACACCATGTTACGCCATTATTATTGTTATAGCCTAGCTACATCCATGTGTCGCACAACCCGCGTCCGCGCCATGGTGCGCGCACACACCATGGTCAAGAGTGTAAAGAAAAACAATGACTTAAATAGTACCTGTACTGTAGTATTACATCCCAGTCACATGGAGTCACACGCACACAAAGCATTTATTTAGGACGTTATGGTAATTATTTCATCCTACGAAAGGACAAGACATAATTTAAGACCTTTACAAACAAAATGTGTAACTTTGTGGACGTTATTCAAGACTTTTAAGGACTCTCATCGGATCTGCATCGATCTCAGATGTGGCATTTCTAAAATCAAATTGACGGAAATCCGTCACAGCGACGGAGAACTTTAATCCCTGAGACTGTGGAATCTGAAAAACTGTGTGGAGGATGAGTTGGATATGTGTTTCATAGTATGGGGTCTAGCAGAAGTAGGGGGGTCGTTACATTGATTAGCAAGAACTTGCAATTTAAATGAATTAAACAAATTAAAGATGCAGTAGGTAAGTCTTATAAAACTAACTGTCATATTTGCTGAAACTGACCCTATGATCCAGTAGAACTACATGAATTATGTAAATTCCTCCTACAGCCTGTAGTGCCATTGGCAAAATTCCACCGCTCCCGGTCGATTTTCTCCAATCAGGGCCACAGGGGTGGTCTATCTGCCTGTCAATCACTGCTCAGGCAAACGCATATACAGCATTCTCCCCTCCCCCCTCCCCGCGCACGAGCTGCAGAAAAGTTTTCCAAAACTCCGTGAATATTGGAGTGGCTTTTCAGAGGTGGCGTGGCTGCAGGATTTTAAAGATCTGAAGAACGATGCAGAGCCACATTTCCTCTCAACAGGTAACATTATTACCATGAATGATTTATCTTTCACTTGGTTATTAGTAGTCAAAAGTCCACAAAGCTACGTTGGTGAGGATGATAGTAACGTTAGCACAGTGGTCTGTCTGATGTGAGGCTGAAATGGCTAACGGTAGCCTGCTAGTTAGCATCGTTTTACTGTTGGTGAGTAAAGTTAACGTTGTGTTGGTGTTTTAGTTATTGAGGATGTTGTCTGTCTGACATGCTGGCCGGCAGTTCTGTCAAACACCGTTGTGTGGGAGGGGCTTAGGAGACGGTTTGGGCTGCAGCAGAAAGGGAGGAGGGACTGAGAAGTTGTCGATGTTCAAATTTTTTGGCAAAGTCTTGGCTCTTCACAATCTTACCTACTGGAGCTTTAAGGATAATTCTTGAAGAGTTATTATTATTATTATTATTATAATAATAATATCAATACAGTAATGTAGGTGGCGGTATGCAAAGCAGGAAAATTACACGCTAAATACATAAAACCGAGGGAATTGGCTTTCACTATTTCTGCAGTTAAGAGATGTATTTACAGCAGCTGTAGATATTAAAGTTTTGCAATTGAACTTGCTCCACTTCTGTTAGAGGTATACAGAGAGGCACTGAAGAAGGGTACACTACCACCAACATTTAGGCAGGCTTTGATAACCCTGGTTCCTAAGAAAGGTAAACCCCCGGAGACTAAGAATGACAAATACATTAAATAAGGTAATTACTTCTTTAATTCATTCTGATCAGGTTGGGCAGGGCTCCAGACTGCGACCAAAATTTGAGAGTGTGCAACTCAATTTTACACCCAGTCGCACGTGTGACCTTTTTACACATTAAAATGAATCCAGAATCTGTGGCAGGCCAATGAGTGTGAGAGGGATAGGGAATGGCCAATGGCTAATGTGTGGGGGAGGGTCCTAGAGATAATCGAGCGCACGTAAATGTCTGTGGGAAGGAGACAGATATCACAACCTGCTAAGTGCGTCTGAACAATGAGCAAGTGAACTATTGACTCGTTCTTCCAACCTGCAGCTAGTGTGCTAGTGCCAGAGTCTACGGTGTCACAGTCGGATGATGATTCAGAGTCAGAGGTTTGTGTGGCGAAAAAGGCCCGAACCCACCATTTTCGGGAAGACTGACTGCGAGAATTCAGCTGGTTGAGGTACCGTAAGCGCTGTTGTTACCATGTTTCCGTGAAAATCATGATGTTGCCATCCATAATACATTTACGAGTGGTGAACCGCAGCTGGAGATCATCCATTTGTTTGCTACAGACATTAAGACGTACATTGGCGAAGAAAATGCTGCGTAGCAATAGCCGATAAGGAGTTAGCCTTAGCCTACCATTAGCCCTCCTCTCTTTCCCTCACTTTGTTTACATCTCAACCCAGCTTGCGTGCACTTCCGGGCGGCGGAGCTGTGTTGATAGACGTCGGCAGTGCTGTAGTGCATTCACTGATTTATTTGCATTTTTAAACATCAGCTCCGAAATTTTCCTCATACTGCTCTACTGCTCCCTCACTTGGGTGAGAGAGGTAGAAATGTGACAGCAGAGAGCGGAAACCGCTTCTATGAAAAAAAAAATACACATAGGATGCTAAATATATAACTATTTACCTCGTAAAAACAAATTGTGCTTGTGGGAGTGTTGTGAGCTCCTCTCTTGTCTGGCTCCCTCATTACTCAATATTTACCACACTGGGTGTTAGATACTTAGTTAGCCTAGATACTCCCCATTCCATGGAAGTTTAAACACCTTAAATATGATTATTTCAGTGTAAACAAAAAAAGAGAGAGAGGAGAGAGGGAGAGCCTGTATGAGGCACTGACAATAATAATACTTTGTTTACATTTCTGAATGTGAATTTGTTAAGCACCATTCAATTAAAGGTCCTATGACATGGTGCTTTTTGTATGCTTTTATATAGACCTTAGTGGTCCCCTAATAATGTATCTGAAGTGTCTTTCCCGAAATTCAGCCTTGGTGCAGAATTACAGCCACTAGAGCCAGTCCCACAATGAGCTTTCCTTAGGATGTGCCATTTCTGTGTCTGTAGCTATTGAGGAGGAGAGAGGGAGGGGCAAGGTGGATGGTGGGGGTGTGGCCTTGACCAATTGCCACTTTGCTTGTTTGCCAGCCATGATGTCTCTCTCTCATGGGTGGGCCAAATTCTCTGGGCGGGCAAAGCAGAGAAAGGGGAGGTAACCTTGCTCCTTATGACCTCATAAGGAGCAAGATTCCAGATCGGCCCATCTGAGCTTTCATTTTCTAAAAGGCAGAGCAGGACACCCAGGGCTCGGTTTACACCTATCACCATTTCTAGCTACTGGGGGACCATAGGCAGGTTGGGGGAACGCATATTAAAGGTCCAATATGTAATACTGACAGCTAGTGTTTAAAAAAAAGTTACTGCACTACAAATTCAAAATACTGGAGAGAGTCGTCTCCCCCGCCCCCTCCTCCCCAGACTCGAAGTTCACGGAGGTTGCCGGCTGAGACCGCAGCATCCACGGCAATGTTGCTAGACGATTGTCTCACATAGTCAGACATTACTTCACAGCGGAGTAGCTAATGTTAGATGCTGGCTATATTGACTGTACCCAACAGACACACTTCCTTGGCTTAGAATTACAATAGGAACCGCTAAAAATACCACTACCTTGCCGACTGAACACAAAATAATGAATAAAGTCTTATGAATCCTGAAAAGTTTCGAGGTAATCGGACAACGTACACTCGAGTTAAACCCACTTCCTGTTTCGGCGGCGAAACGCACAAAATGGCCGCCCCGCCACGGCCACGCCCTATGACGAAAAGTTTTTCTTTTAACAACTTTTCATCTTTAACATCTTAAGATGGCACGGACCGAGTTTGAAGTTGATCGGATGAAATCTCTAGGAGGAGTTCGTTAAAGTACGACATGTGGAAATGGCCAAAATCGCACTCATTTCAAACTTCTAAATCAAAATGGCGGACTTCCTGTTGGGTTTAGGGTATGGCTCTAATGAAGTTTTTTGTACATCTTGACATGTTACATATGTGTACCAAGTATCGTGAGTCTACGTTAAACGCACTGCAGGGGCTCAATTTTCGTAACTTTCTAGGGGGCGCTAGCGAGCCATTTTTGTGCGCCTATTCCCGAAACCCTTAAAATACGTACATTTTCACCAGACTTGATGCGACCGCCAAATTTGGTGAGTTTTTGAATATGTTAAGGCCCTCAAAAAGCCAATTCATTTGACGGGAAAATAATAATAAAAACAATTAAAGCTGCGAGCAGCGATGGACGGGCCCTCGCGCCTCTGCGCGCGTCGGGGTTACCGGCGGACGCCGCTCCTTGCGACCGTGCATTTGCGCGGCGCTCGGACGCCGCAAACCGTCACAAACGAAAAGGGAACTCCCCGCCGAGTTCAACGATAGCTCACACAAGACTCTACGTCATACGGTTCATTAGCTGTGAAAGGGGGCGTGGCTAAAGCATAGGGGGCGGGTCCAACCATCACCAATTAAAAAATGAAGCCTCTGCTGAGATGAATGATACCTCACACAAGACTACCTTAAATGGGTCAGCGTGTATGAAAGGGGGCGTGGCTTAGACATAGGGGGCGGGCCAAACCATCACCAATCAAGAAGGAAGTCTCTGCTGAGTTCAATGATACCTCACACAAGGGTGTACCTTAAACGGTTCAAATGTTATGAAAGGGGGCGTGGCTTAAGCATAGGGGGCGGGCCAAACCATCACCAATCAAGAAGGAAGTCTCTAATGAAACATATATACCTTTTTAGTTAAAGCTTTTTTATTATTTAAATTCAAACTAAAAAATGTTTGTACAATAACAATAAATAAACACTTTAATCCATCTCAGACACGTCTGTGCCTTCTGTTAGCAACAACGCATCCATGATGGCTAGTGGTCTTGCCAAATAGTGGTTATCATTAGACGCACACAAATCATGACGCTAATATGCGAGGAAACTGGTTCGGGGTTTTGTGCTATAAATTAATAATATTTTATAGCAAAGTTATAAATTGACTATTTTAATCTCATGATTATTTTATGTCAACATACAGTCATAACCTACTGTTATTAAAAGTTTAAAGGTTTAGGAAAAGAACACAGGGAAAGGCTTTAGTAACAAAACAGTGACAAAAACACGGAAAATAACGACAAAAAACACGCTTAGGAAAACAATAAATGGTTGGGTTTAGGAAAGAAACATTGGGTAAGGCTTATAACAAAAAAAAATAAAAAAAATGGCTGAAAAAATCGCCACACACAGGGACGCGAACCCGGCTCTCCCGGGTGAAAGTCCTTACTCAATGCCCGTTTCTTTATACTACTCGCTACGGCGGAAATTGACTCGCAATGTAGGTCAATAGTGGCCGATTTGCGTTGATATACACGCAAAAAGGCGATTATGCGTCTTGATACCACGCAAAAAACGGAATACAAATTGGCGTTTCATTCGCCAATTCATGAGATCAGTCTGCTTGGATGAAATTTAATGCCAACTTCACAGCCATATAATGAATAAAGTCTTATGAATCCTGAAAAGTTTCGAGGTAATCGGACAACGTACACTCGAGTTAAACCCACTTCCTGTTTCGGCGGCGAAACGCACAAAATGGCCGCCCCGCCACGGCCACGCCCTATGACGCAAAGTTTTTCTTTTAACAACTTTTCAACTTTAACATCTTAAGATGGCACGGACCGAGTTTGAAGTTGATCGGATGAAATCTCTAGGAGGAGTTCGTTAAAGTACGACATGTGGAAATGGCCAAAATCGCACTCATTTCAAACTTCTAAATCAAAATGGCGGACTTCCTGTTGGGTTTAGGGTATGGCTCTAATGAAGTTTTTTTGTACATCTTGACATGTTACATATGTGTACCAAGTATCGTGAGTCTACGTTAAACGCACTGCAGGGGCTCAATTTTCGTAACTTTCTAGGGGCGCTAGCGAGCCATTTTTGTGCGCCTATTCCCGAAACCCTTAAAATACGTACATTTTCACCTGAGTTGATGCGACCGCCAAATTTGGTGAGTTTTTGAATATGTTAAGGCCCCTCAAAAAGCCAATTCATTTGACGGGAAAATAATAATAGAAAACAATTAAAGCTGCGAGCAGCGATGGACGGGCCCTCGCGCCTCTGCGCGCGTCGGGGTTACCGGCGGACGCCGCTCCTTGCGACCGTGCATTTGCGCGGCGCTCGGACGCCGCAAACCGTCACAAACGAAAAGGGAACTCCCCGCCGAGTTCAACGATAGCTCACACAAGACTCTACGTCATACGGTTCATTAGCTGTGAAAGGGGGCGTGGCTAAAGCATAGGGGGCGGGTCCAACCATCACCAATTAAAAATGAAGCCTCTGCTGAGATGAATGATACCTCACACAAGACTACCTTAAATGGGTCAGCGTGTATGAAAGGGGGCGTGGCTTAGACATAGGGGGCGGGCCAAACCATCACCAATCAAGAAGGAAGTCTCTGCTGAGTTCAATGATACCTCACACAAGGGTGTACCTTAAACGGTTCAAATGTTATGAAAGGGGGCGTGGCTTAAGCATAGGGGGCGGGCCAAACCATCACCAATCAAGAAGGAAGTCTCTGCTGAGTTCAATGACACCTCACACAAGACTCTACCTTAAACGGTTCAAATGTTATGAAAGGGGGCGTGGCTTAAGCATAGGGGGCGGGCCAAACCATCACCAATCAAGAAGGAAGTCTCTGCTGAGTTCAATGACACCTCACACAAGACTCTACCTTAAACGGTTCAAATGTTATGAAAGGGGGCGTGGCCTGAGTAAGTGGGCGTGGTCATATCATAGGGGGCAACTCAGTATCACATGTAGACCACACATTCTGAGTTTCATGCAAATCGGATTATGTTTGTCATATAAGGCAGATTTGCTGATGCCAGCGGGGGGCGCTATGACCAAAAGTCAATTTTGGCCTGTAGGTGTCCGGTGTTCGGGCAGATACAACAACGTACACTCAAGTTACAACAACTTCTTTGTTCATCGCTAGACACTCAAAATGGCCGCCACGCCCACACCGTCTGACGAAAAGTTTTTCTTTTAATAACTTTTCATCGTTAAGGTGTTGGGATGGTACAGACCAAGTTTGAAGTCCATCGGATGAAATCTCTAGGAGGAGTTCGTTAAAGTATAGCACCTTGACTTTTAGGCTTACTTCCTGTTGCCACTAGGGGGCGCTATGACTTTAAGTAAATATCGGCCTTTATTTGTCCTCAGGGTTGGACTCTTATGAATCCTGAAAAGTTTCGAGGTAATCGGACAACGTACACTCGAGTTACACCCACTTCCTGTTTCGCGGCGAAACGCACAAAATGGCCGCCCCGCCACGGCCACGCCCTATGACGAAAAGTTTTTCTTTTAACAACTTTTCATCTTTAACATCTCAAGATGGCACCGCCCGAGTTTGAAGTTGATCGGATGAAATCTCTAGGAGGAGTTCGTTAAAGTACGACATGTGGAAATGGCCAAAATTGCACTAATTTCGAACTTTGAAATCAAAATGGCGGACTTCCTGTTGGGTTTAGGGTATGGCTCTAATGAAGTTTTTTTGTACATCTTGACATGTTACATAGGTGTACCAAGTTTCGTGAGTCTACGTTAAACGCACTGGAGGGGCTCAATTTTCTTAACTTTGTAGGGGGCGCTAGCGAGCCATTTTTGTGCGCCTATTCCCGAAACCCTTAAAATACGTAAATTTTCACCAGACTTGATGCGACCGCCAAATTTGGTGAGTTTTTGAATATATTAAGCCCCTCAAAAAGCCAATTCATTTGACGGGAAAATAATAGAAGAAAGAAAGAAGAAAGAATAATTCCTCCAGTTTCAATAGGGCCTTCGCCGCTGTCGGCGCTCGGGCCCTAATTAAAGCTGCGAGCAGCGATGGACGGTCCCTCGCGCCTCTGCGCGCGTCGGGGTTACCGGCGGACGCCGCTCTTTGCGACCGTGCATTTGCGCGGCGCTCGGACGCTGCAAACCGTCACCACTGAAAAGGGAACTCCCACGCCGAGTTCAACGATAGCTCACACAAGACTCTACGTCATACGGTTCATTAGCTGTGAAAGGGGGCGTGGCTAAAGCATAGGGGGCGGGTCCAACCATCACCAATAAAAAATGAAGTCTCTGCTGAGTTCAACAATACCTCACACAAGACTCTACGTCATACGGTTCATTAGCTGTGAAAGGGGGCGTGGCTAAAGCATAGGGGGCGGGTCCAACAATCACCAATTAAAAACGAAGCCTCTGCTGAGATGAACGATACGATAGAAATGGCCATAATCGCACTAATTCCGAACTTTGAAATCAAAATGGCGGACTTCCTGTTGGGTTTAGGGTATGGCTCTAATGAAGTTTTTTGTACATCTTGACATGATACATATGTGTACCAAGTTTCGTGAGTCTACGTTAAACGCACTGCAGGGGCTCAATTTTCTTAACTTTCTAGGGGGCGCTAGCGAGCCATTTTTGTGCACCTTTTCCCAAAACCCTTAAAATACGTAAATTTTCACCAGACTTGATGTGACCGCCAAATTTGGTGAGTTTTTGAGTACAGTACAGGCCAAAAGTTTGGACACACTTTCTCATTCAATGCCTTTCCTTTTTATTTTCATGACTATTTACATTGTAGATTCTCACGGAAGTCATCAAAACTATGAATGAACACATGGAATTATGTACTTAACAAAAAAGTGTGAAATAACTGAAAACATGTCTTATATTTTAGATTCTGTAAAGTAGCCACCCTTTGCTTTTTTATTTATAAGGGACAAAATTCCACTAATTAACCCTGAAAAAGCACACCTGTGAAGTGAAAACCATTTCAGGTGACTACCTCATGAAGCTCATTGAGGGAACACCAAGGGTTTGCGGAGTTACCAAAAAAAGCAAAGGGTGGCTACTTTGAATAATCTAAAATATAAGACATGTTTTCAGTTATTTCACACTTTTTTGTTAACTACATAATTCCATATGTGTTCATTCATAGTTTTGATGCCTTCAGTGAGAATCTACAATGTAAATAGTCATGAAAATAAAGAAACACATTGAATGAGAAGGTGTGTCCAAACTTTTGGCCTGTACTGTATGTTAAGGCCCTCAAAAAGCCAATTCATTTGACGGAAGAAAGAAAGAATAATAATTCCTTCAGTTTCAATAGGGCCTTCGCCGCTGTCGGCGCTCGGGCCCTAATAATTCCTTCAGTTTCAATAGGGCCTTCGCCGCTGTCGGCGCTCGGGCCCTAATAATAATTCCTTCAGTTTCAATAGGGCCTTCGCCGCTGTCGGCGCTCGGGCCCTAAAAAATACTGACATTAGCATTGTTGTCAGAAAAGATAGTATTTAAGCTTAACATGTTTCCTTAATATCTGATGAGGCATTGGTGTCATTTTAGGATTTATTACAGTACAGATATTACATATTGAACCTTTAATGTTAAAAAACCTCATAAAGTGAAATTGTCATGCCATGGGACCTTTAAAATGTGACTGTGAACTAAAATAAAACAGCACATTGTAGTTTCTGTATATTACCAAAGCATTTATCAGTCAAACAGTTAACATGGGGGAAATGTGAAAAATTGCGTTGCAGGTCGTTTTAAGTTGAGCGCCCCTAAATTTTCTGCCTGTGGCCCTAAATTTTTTAGTTAGGGGCTACAATGGTCCTAGTAAAAACAGTTAGTCGGAGCCCTGTTTGGTTTATTCACGGGCGTAGCTCATCAGATAATATTAGGCGTCTCATTAATATTGTATGGTCTGTAGCGGATAGACAATCACCAATAGCTGCCATTTCCCTCGATGCCTATATGTTCAACATTTTGTAAATGTATGGCTTTGGCAGCATTTTTATGAAGTGGATAAGGTGCTGTATAAGCACCCAGAGGCTGCAGTGCAACCTAACAGGTTAATTTCTAAAAATGTTGCTCTTGGAATGGCTCACCTCTTTCTCCTTTTTATTTATTTTTTTTTTTTTTAAAGATTATTTTCTGGGGCATTTTTAGGCCTTTATTGACAGGACAGCTGAAGAAATGAATGGGGAGAGAGGGGGGGAATGACATGCAGCAAAGGATCGCAGGTTGGAGTCGAACCCGGGCCCACTGCGTCGAAGAGTAAACCTCTATATATGGGCGCCCGCTCTACCAACTGAGCTATCCGGGCGCCCACCTCTTTCTCCTTTGTTAAGTTCTCCTAAGTTTTGTTTAGCCATAGAGCCTTTGGCAACAGCCATAAGGGGGGAGACTAACTTCCCAGGTGTTATGGCAGGAAGGGTAGTGCACAAACGTATGCTTTATGTGGATGATATATTACTTTTTGTGTCCGAACCTAGCAGATCAATACCCTGTCTAATCGGGATCATTGACTGTTTCTCAAAATTTTCAGGTTATAGGTTAAATTGGTCCAAGTCAGAAGCGTTGCCTTTAACGGTTTAGTGCCCTGTTACAGCCTTCCTAGTCTTGCATTGCCAGACCTATCTTCAAAGTGCTGTGGAGGAAGGTGGTGGAATGGTGTGAATAATGTTGTCATTTGATTTTTTTCTTCTTTTTAATCAGGCAAGATTGAAACTACTAAAACCGACTGAAAGCTGTTCAATCATAAATTGATGGAAAACTCAGTTTTCAGTGTGTGTGTAAAGTAGACACATTACACACACACTTTAAATTCAAAAAATCTTATGAAGTAAGTAAACCAAAACACAGATATTGGTGTTTGAATCATAAAAAACATGGATATGAGAGAGCATCATGTCCACTTTTGTGTGTATATTAACAAGAACACTTACAGCCAATGTGGAGCTGCTGCCAAGGCGGTTTTCACAACTCAGCCTCTGGCTTTTCTCATCTGGAGTAGTGTTGGCCATGAACGCCCTCTGGATCACACGTTTTGGGGTCTTAGTAAAAGAGAACGCCCTCGTCACCTGGCACAAACACATAAAGAAAGAATCTTAGCATTTCATTTTGTATTGAATTGTATTTTTTAGCCACATTCTTTTGAGTATCTGTGGATAGCACTCTTTTTTGTTTCTTTCCATGTTATCAGGTAACCATTTGAACAATTCCAGTTTATTGCTCAATTTTAAATCTGTGGGCTGCAATGATTGAGTAATTAAGAAAAGCTGATGTTTTTCACCACAGTAGTATTATAAAAATCAGGACTGCAATCACAGTCTTACCAAAGACCTGACACTATGCACCACATATCTCGAACAAACTCCCAGAAAACTGCAGCTCCACTGCAACACTCTTCTTTTAAATAAAGGCTGAAGACTTTTCTTTTTTGATGCTGCCTTTCTTTAAATAATTGTTAATTTCTTACACTGCACTGTAACTTTTATTCTTGTATTCAGGGTTCTTGCACCATTTTAAAAGTAAAATGTAATGCTTTTTAAGACAACAAATATAATTTAAGACCCTAAAATGTCATAATTTCTTTGGAATACTCAATTTATTGCTTCCTACAATGGAAATCAAAACTTAAAGTTTTCCATTTGTTATCAATTATGTGCAATGTGTAAACTCCGCAAAAATACTTTTTCATGAGACCTTTTTTTCAAATTAGGAGACCGTATAATAACTAACCCTAACACTTCCAACACTGTTTGGCCATTATAGATGTAAACACAATCAAAGCTCACAGTTGGCATTTTCCATTTTTTTTTTCATTTTTTTCCTTTGTGAAGCAGAACAGAGCCAACATAACATACATAGGTTGGATTACACTAAACAACACAATGCATTGCATTAAGGAACCATATAGAATAATGAAAATAATAACACTTAAGGCAGCCTCCATCATAAATAAGCTCAATAATGAAAGTCCTCAAAACAGCCTGTCCCAAGCCAAAAAGTTGACAAATAATGTACATGACTCTTAATGAGAGAAACCAATGAATAGAGAGGTCCATTGTTTTGTAACATCCCAAATTCTCCTCAAGACATGTGCAACAAGTGACAGCCTACATTAGCAGCTACATTTGCCCAACAACCCATAAAATCACAATTCGGCGTATTTAAACAAAATAAACCATATCTACCATGTGTTGTTACCTGTTAGATTGTCAAAGTGACCACAGACCTGTGACCTGACTGGTGCACATAACCAGTCCTCTGCTGACTCTGCCCGGAGTGGCAGCACTGAGCACCGGGGGAGTGTTGGTGTTTACACCGCTAGCATATGAGCTTTGGACCGCACTAACGTTACTCAATTTTACACCACGCTTAGTATGAATAACAGTATGGGATTTCAAACACAATCGTAACGTTACTTACACTGAAAAGATCCAACATGTCCTCGGCTCTGGATTGACCCATTAACTCCAACCCATAGTAGCGGGAGATGACGTGGTGTGTGCCAGTCTCATCATCAGTAGCTAGTCCAGAACCGCAAATGAAGGTCCATTTGTTTGCTCTTTGTCGCTTTATTCATGCTTTTGTCAAACATGACAACATATGGCTTCTCACTAACGCTGCACGATAGCTCCTTCTTGATGAATGAAGCGATGCTATATTTGGCGACATATGCAGTTTTATTTTCACCACAGGTGAATGACTTGCAAGCTGCGAATCGGGGAACATGGCAGAAAAGCTCGTTAGATTTAAATGAATTGTGCCTCGTCACAGTACGGAGAACCGACAGTACCTCTGCCTTTTGGATGTCTAGCGGTGAAATGAAACTTGTTATAGCCGACTGAGAGGTGGCGTCTCAATTGTAACGTCGTTAGGTTGTGCTGCTGCCACGTACCGCTGGTACCTTTCATATGCGACTCGACAGCTTTGAACCCCATGGTCCCTAATGAAAAAATCTTTTAGCAGAATTTACACATTGCCTCACTGTTGTTTTCCCCATCTTCTTTGCATGTTGAACCCTGTCTATGGTTGAACCTCACCTCGACAACCGCGTAATGGCGGCACGCAGCCAGACGTCAGCGTCTGTAGCCGACGTACCGTAAAACAGCTATTAATCGCGGAGACTCTCATTTCACACCATACTAAATTAATCAACTATTAGATGTTTTACGGTGGGCAACTGTGCTTTCCTATCGTCATTAAGCGTACCGGCTGAAAATGTAATACCTACAGCAACTTTATGGTAAATTTAAGACAATTTAAGACCTTAATTACCCAGATTTTAATTTAAGACTTTTTAAGGACCCGCGGGAACCCTGTGTATTTCATACCGGTTTTATTCTATTTTAGCTGCTTTTTATATATTTTAAATGGGTTAGACTTTACTTGAAGGAGTTAGGGTTCATGTGTCATGACTGTCATGTCACTCTTATGTAGATACCTTCAAGTGTTAACTTGCTAGCTTTTATCTATTTAAGTGGTAGAAATGTACATCATTATTTCTAATGTTTAAAAACAAGTTCAGCTGACATTCAGCACCGGAGTTGAAAGCAGCGAACAGAACCGGGTTGTGCTCTATGTATTGCGCTGCCCTCCATTTCCATCATTGTTAGTTTTGTAGTGCCATTATGTTATTTTTGGCTTCTCGACCGATTCTTCAAATCATCTACGTATAGGGGGTAGCCCAAGTATAAATAATGATTGACTTCTAGGGATGACTCATGATAACATCATACATGTTGAGCAAAGGTGCAGTTCGGAAGGCTGCCTTTACCTTTTTAGAGGTCTTCTTGATGGCCCTGGAGGCTTTGCTTAGGGTGCTGTCCATATCCTTGGTGTTGACCTGTAGGGAGTTTGGGTCTGTACATTGAATTAGGTCCTCCTGATTACAAGACAAAAACAATACAATCTCAAAGTTAATATAATAAAGAAGTGTGACATTAAGTTATTCAAAACATTATGCTTTGCTGTCAAAATAATCAGAAGAGGGATTGTGCAGATCAGACCAACAGGCAGGCAGGCAGACAGACAGACAGACACTTTCTCTCTCCCCCTCACCCTGCAAGCGGGGCTCTTACTCTAATGGTGCTTTTCCATTACCAGTACCTACTCGACTCGCCTCGCGTCCGTTTTCCATTGCAGATTTTAAGAATCGCCTCAGCGTGGCTGGTCGTCATAGCGACTGCCGTGGGCGTGGCTTAGTAGCTTGCTTTTCCCATTGACAAATCCCTGCCGCATTTCCTGGTTCTCTGTCTTCGTGAACAACATGATATCAAAGAGTTAACGTTTACTGCTCCAGATTTCCCACCGTGATCACATATATATGACTCTAGAGTCGCTACTCGCTTTGTTTCTCTCACATATATATGACTCTAGAGTCGCTACTCGCTTTGTTTCTCTCACATATATATGACTCTAGAGTCGCTACTTGCTGCGGAGATAATCGCCGTCACTCTCTCACTTCTCCCTCGCTCACCAGCTTCCCACACGCACACATACGGCGACTCGACACACACACATCACACATTACACACACCAGCGCACCAGTATAACCATCAGGCCACTTGTATGCTACGGAGAAAGCTCTGCGTGGAGCCTCCGGCACCAAAAAATCACCTTCTCGGCTCGCCTCAGCTCGCTTGGAACCTCGACTGAGGAGGTGCGAAAAAAAGTATCTGTTAGCAGGTACCAGGTACTTTTTTTCGTAATGGAAAACCAAAAAAAGGCGAGGCGAGGCGAGTAGGTACTGGTAATGGAAAAGCACCATATGTTTATATTGAAGTGCTGACCCAGTTAAAACAGTAACATCACCCCCTGCTGCTTGCTCTGCTAAATACAGCACACATGTGAAAGTGCTCTGCACTGTACAGCTGCAGCACTGCAGCACAGAGTAGCAGGAGTCAGCTTTCACCTGACCTGAGACCGACAGGACAATGGCAGCTGATTTGGTGTCAAATTGAAAAACAAAATTGCAGAATCCGAATCACAATTCTGATTAATTCTAAAAGAATCAGAATCCATTTAAATCAATAGTTATATTGTTTAAAATAAATTATCAGTGTTTTCTTGCCGGATTAACTTGCGGCTCACAGAGAAAATAAACCAGAAAATAGATTGCGAGCAAAACATGGAGTTCTGAGCCACTGTCTGAAGAGCCCAATTGGCTAACATCATATTTATACGTATGTGGTAAACATGGGCACAGAAGGGAAGTGGGCAGCGCTGCGGGGTGCTTCCGCATCCTGTCTCAACCTGGTGGCTGCCAAAATGAGCCACACAGCAAAAGCTTAAGTCAAAGCTAGACATGGCCATGGTGGACCTTTTTCTGCAGAACAGCAGTATGACGCTCAATAAATTTAGGGTAAACACAACGGATATTTTGCACCATTTTCGCATAAAAATGTTGGGCCTGTACAGTTATAGGGGAAAAACTCCGTTGAAATTGTCAGATGCATTGCAAAGATGGGATAAGCTTCCCAAAAATAGCACAAAAAGCAGCGATGAATGGGCCCTCGCCTTCTTGCAGTCAGGGTTACTGCCGGATGGCGCTCCTTGTAGCCGTGCAAATCGTCACCAATGAAAAGGGAACTCTCTGCAGAGTTCAATGATACCTCACACAATAGTGTACAAGAAACGGGTCATTAGTTATTAAAGGGGGTGTGGCTTAAGCATATGGGGCGGGGCAAACCATCACCAATTAAAAAGGATCTCTTTGCTGAGTTCAATGATACCTCTCGCAAGAGTCTACCTTAAATGGTTCACAAGTTATGAAAAGGGGCGTGGTCAGTGTACATGGGTGTGGCTAGAGTATAGAAAGTGGCTAAATATCACATGTAGACCACACGTTCTAATGTAATGTAAATTGGAATAACTTTTGCCAAGATACAACCGTTCCTGTTTCAACAGCCACCAACAGGAAGTTGGTCCTCTATAACTTGCGCATTGCGTTAGCTATCAAAATTCTTTTGATAACTTTTATCAATGTTATCAAAATCCCTCCTTACGAAACAGGGGCTACCATCGAAATTGACAGAGCACACAGAATCTACGGCAAGGGTACAACAACACGCACGCTGATTCTCAGGTGTCCGAGATACCAGGACCGTCAGGCAATTATCCAGGGGGCGAGACAGGCGCAGCAGGAAGGCCCGATTCGTGATTCCAACGCAACGCTGCGCCTTAAGCCTGACAACAGCACTTTCACCATCCAACGGCGTCAGGAGTGCAGCGCAAGGTGCATGCTAAAAGTATCCCAAACTTTCTTATTCATCCCACAACTCTGAGTAAACCACGGAGGGAGAACGCTCACATTCACTACACCCGAGGAAGAGGACAGGCTCTGTCGGGATCTGGATATGGAGGAGGGGGGACGTGGCGCCCATGCAGGGCACTTCGCGACCGGATCGGGAGCTGCCATCGGGCCCGGAGGGCGCCGTGGGGACCTCTTGTCCAGTGCGGAGAGCCTGAGCGGACAGACCGGACGACTGTGGATTAGTGTATCTGGAACACTGTGCAAGTTTGACTCGAGGACACTGCATGTAAGTTTGGCAACCTGACTTTAAATGAATGTTTGATGAGGCTGAAAACTTGATGGACGTGGACTGCTCACTTTACATAGCTTACTCCAGAAACTGGTAACAGGTTGGAACGTCGTGGGTGAGTTTGGGAGTCAAGCTGGGGAGAAATATTTGATTAGACTGAATGAACATGATAAACACTTATTTTATAATCTATATTTACTACTCTTGCATGGTTTGTTTCCCACACAGCCTATTTCAGAGCGTAGTAGTTGGTCGAAACTATAATTTATGAGCTTGGGAGCAGAGTTATAAGGAGCATTTGATTAGACTGCATTTTATAATCTATATCTACTACTCCTACATGGCTGATTTGTTTTTCATACATACATTTCAGAACTTAATAGATGGTTGGGATTTAGTTTTAAGGTTTTATTTTTTGTAACATTGTTCATGTTTAACAGGAAAGCATTAGACCGGTTTCAGTTAACCTGTGACTTTAGACAGGAGAGGCAGTTTTGACCTGGAGTTTTTGTGCAAATGCGTTTGATGTGGCCACATATTTGGCAGAGAGGGAAGGGGATCTGCAGTCTCGGAGGGCTGGGCGATTTATTTTATTTTTTGTGTTTTCACCACACTGCGCTTAGATCTAAAAGCTCACCCCTTGCTACAAATTCCGGTAGGTAGGGTTGGGCATAGTTAAGATTTTAACGATTCTGATTCCAATTCCAATTCTTCCTTTTGATTCCGGTTCTAATCGATTCTTGATTCCGATTCTTTGAGGGGTGGAGTTGAAACTGCTCACATGCTTATTTCACAAATAAGAGGAAACTTTTATTTTGATTCAAAAGGTGGGTTGCAGTTTGACGGGGCTTTTTCAATGTGAAATAAAGCCACACTAGAGCACCGCTTACTGTGCTCCATGGCTGCAACACAACAAGCGTCTGGCCGCTATGGAAACCAAAACTTGCGCATGTTAAATTTGGAACACATGATCAGATTTGAAACCAAATCCTCCAAACGATTCCAAACGATTCCGATGGAATCGTAATTTTTTTAAACGATTTCAAGTAGGAATCGGTTCTCGATGCCCAACCCTACTGGTAGGGTACTCAAGTAGCCTGACGTGATCCTACTCAGATTCTAGTCAGAATGTGAGTCTGAAACCGCTCCATTGGGCTGTGATTATGGGGCGTGTTCCAACCGAACCAGGAAAAAAAATGCCTCTGCATTCATTGGATAGACCTACAACCAATCAGAGCAACAGAACTCAACTCAACTGTCAACAGAACTCAACACTGTGTATCGTCTCCATAGCAACCACTCTTTGCACAATGCATTCGTTCTAATTTCCGACTTTTAGACCTTTTTGAAGCTGGATATATCATTTGTTGTGTGTAAATAGAAATGTGGATAACGTTAGTGATAGTGACATGCTTGCTACAGTTGCGTTTCTAGAGATGAATCGGCGAAAACACGTTTTATTTCTCTGATTCACGGCTTTGTTCTAGCGCCGCTTTCTTCAGTCTCTCTCTATGTCTCTCCACAATATAACGCTCTCTCTCTTCAGTCTCTGTCTATCTCGCTCCACCATATAACGCTCTCTCTTCAGTCTCTTTCTATCTCGCTCCACCATATAACGCTACCATGCTTTCGGGCAGTTGTTGAGGCTCCTCCGCTGAGGATTTTTAAAATGAATGCGCTGTCGATATCTTCTGTAACAGACGCGATGGTGGAATCTACACATCTCAATTCTCTAGCGGCAGCCACCTGTTGTAAACAAATTCAACCCAAGCGTTCTTTGGTGACGTGATTGATTCTGTTACTCTTGATCATCTGTCCGACAATCTGATTGGTCCGAACAGATCCTGTTCGGGCAATAATTGCTTCTCAACGGAGCGAGTCCAGACCGAACTTCCCGACCTCGAATTTTGTGGGCGGGGCTAAGTTCGGCTGGCATCCAGGCTAGTACTCGAGACATGTATACATGTAAATTTTGAAGATGGCTGAACTTTCAATCCTTTCTGTTAACATCAGGGGCCTAAACGGGCCGATCAAACGAGCTAAATTCCTGGACTATTTAAGAAGGAAGAACATAGACGTGGCGCTTATTCAAGAATCACATTTACGTAAAAGAGATGTAAATAGTCTACAAAATAAATATTTCAAAGTTGCTGATTCAACTACTGACGACACCAACACCAAGGGCTCCATTGTGTTGCTGTCACAGAAATGCACACTCAACATAGACAAAAGTAGTAAAGAACTATCAAGCAGGATATCATATATATGTACTACGATAAGGAGTAGGAAAATAGCCTTTGTTTCGGTATACGCACCGGCTACATATGATGAAGGCTTTTTCCCGCGCCTAACCAATAAATGAACCAACTCTCTCAATGAATATTCACTAATTATAGGGGGAGACATGAATGTGGTACTAGATTTAAATCAGGATAGATCAGGGGTCAACCACATAAAAGCCCAAAAATACATATCGGACATGTTCAATGCAGTTGTGGAAGTTTATCGGTGTTTTTTGCTCCCAACGGTGCCTTCCAGCCAGCGCTGCCTGGAAGGCACCATTGGGAGGCACTGGTTATGGTTATGTTTGGGTGCTGCGAGGAGCACGGGCACAAGGGGACCACTGGTGTGAATAAAACACTTTAAAAGGACATATACATATATATATATATATATATATATATATATACATATATATATATATATATATATATATATATATATATATACACACACATATATACATATATATATACACATATATATATATATACATACATATATATATATATACATACATATATACATATATATATATACATACATATATATATATATATACATACATATATACATATATATATATATACATACATATATATACATATATACATACATATATATATATATACATATACACATTACATATATATATACATATATATATATATACATACATACATATATATATATACATATACACATACATATATATATATATATACATATACACATACATATATATATACATATATATACACATACATATATATATATATATATACATATATATATATATATACATATACATATATATATATATATATATACATATATATATATATATATATACATATATATACATATATATATATATATATACATATACATATATATATACATATATATACATACATATATATACATATATATACATATATATATATATACATATATATATATATATACATATACATATATATATACATATATATATATATATATACATATACATACATATATATATATATATATATATATATATATATATATATATATATACATATATATACACATATATACACATATATATATATATAAGTTATGTTATATATATAAGTTATGTTATATAACTATATATATATATATATATATATATATATATATATAGTTATGTTATAAATAAATAGCCCGGCATCCCAATACAAAATAAATTCTATCCCAACATTAAAAACATCTTATTTAAACTCAAAAATTCAAACATTTTAAAGGGGTCATAAATACTGTCTGAGTTACTTGCCCTTGAGGTTAAAAAAATATATACACATACCATTAAAAGTTAGTAATAAGTGCTCTGTTTAAAAGTGCTTTAAGAGGTAAAAAGTGCCACACAATAACCATAAATAATTTAAAATACATCATAGAATAAAACCACACGGTTAATAAAAATGCATAATAATTATTATTATTATTATTATAATAAATAGCAATAAAAACAAAAGCACAATCAAATTATTAAAATATAGGTAAGGCTTAAGCAACGGTCGCAGCGCTGCCTGGAAGGAGTAGTTGGGGGCAAAAAAACACCATTGAGTGTTGTGGAATCCCACCATCTTACAGATATATGTAGGATGCACAATCCTACTAGCAAGGATTACACCTTTTGTTCTACACGTCACCTCACCCACTCCTGCATTGATTTGTTGTGCTCCAGTGAACTTAAGACAATGTTCCACACGATAGCAATAGAACCAGCAATCCTGTCTGATCACAATGCGCTGATAACCACATTCCATTGTGATATGTTAGGGAGAAAGATCTAGAAGGTGGCAATTTAATAATTCCCTTCTCCAAAACACAGATTTTGATACAGAGTTTAGAGCCAAACTGGCGGAGTTTATATCAATCAATACTGACATCTGGCAAGCTACTAAAGGATTTATTAGAGATTTCACATCTTCCTTTGCGGCAAATTTGAAGAAAAAAGAGAGGCAAGAATTGCGGAGTTGGAAGAACGTTGTAAATCGAACAGTCTCTAAAGACGTGCTTTTCTAAATCTACACATACTCGTTTAGTCACAAATCGAGCAAAGCTAAATGATTTGCTAAAAAGGAGAGCTGAATTCATAATGCACAGAGTGAGGCAAAATTACTATTTTAATGGTTGTAAACCAAGCAAATTGCTAGCTCTGAAATTAAAACAAAGCGAGTCCAGAGCTGATATCAACAGCATCCGCACGGAGCGAGGTATCAACGAATCCTAAAGATATCACTGCCACTTTCCAATCCTTTTATTCAAAGTTGTATTAATCCTCCTGCAATCCGGATCCGAAAGAGCTAAACCTGCCTCTTCTCGACCCAGAGGAGGCAGAAGAACTGGGTCAACCCATTACGTTAGAGGAACTCACATCACCATTAAAAACAGCTACGAAAGGGAAAACACCGGCGTTGGATGGAATTCTATAAGAACTTACTACAGTACTTTGACACACTAGGACCTATCATTTTACAAACTTTAACCTCGGCCATAGAGAGGGGCACCTTTCATCAACAAACCAACACTGCACTAATTTTGGTCATACACAAAAAGGGCAAAGATCCTAATGAGTGCTCGAATTACAGGCCCATCAGCCTCATTGGGACTGATATTAAGCTTTATTCCAAAGTCTTGGCACTACGCCTAGAATGCTTCAATGAGAAGCTAGTCCACTCCGACCAATCAGGGTTTATACCAAAGCGTCAAGCTGCAGACAAGATACACAGATTACTCAGTCATTACGCAGTTTTATCACTGGACGCGGATAAGGTTTTTGACCGCCTAGAGTGGAACTACTTGTGGCAAGTAATGGAGACGCTTGGTTTGGGAGCCATATTCATTGACATGGTACGTACTGTATATGCAAATCCCACGGCCATAGTCTCAATCAATGGCCTGCATTCACAGCCATTCCCCATCGCTCGGGGCTCAAGACAGGGATGCCCGCTATCTCCCATGCTATTTGCGATCTCTCTTGAACAGTTAGCCCAGGCCATAAGGCTAAGTAAAATATGTAATGTCCAGATTAAATCCAATAACAACTCAATATCATTATTTGCAGATGATATTTTACTGTACATATCTGACCTTGAGGACTCTGTTCCAAAAAATTCTTAAGATCTTAAACAAATTTGGCTCAATCTCCGGCTACAAAATCAATTGGAATAAATCTAATCTTCTGTTGAACAACAGACAGGTGACATCAGATATTAGTGATACAATACTAACCCAAAGCAAAATTACACATTTGGGCATCACCAGTCATGCATCACTACAGCGAGTTGTCCAGGACAACTATGAAACTATACTAAGTAGTGTTCAAAGGGATCTGGCCAATTGGTCTGCGCTGCCGGCATCGCTACGGTCCAGGATTGCTGTTGTTAAAATGTACATAGTTCCTCATGTGAATTTTTTTAAGTACAATGATCCCCTTATCCCCACCAATAAATTTCGGGAAGAAACTTGATACCGTAATTCGACAGTATATTTGGAATAATAAACAACCTAGAGCAAAACCTCACTGGACTGCAAGACCTTGCCTTTGCAGGTGTGTGTCCAAAAAAAAGTGTATGCTAGCCTATGGGCCTATTATCACCAACACATTGACCAACTTTAAACAGGTGGAGGAGCAACTACTCTACACCAATAAATGGCATTTGAACAACCCAATACATACACTTAATGTCTGGTAACAAACCTTCTGTTTGGAGTGAGAGGTTTTTATACTTTGACAAGCTATTCAATGGGGAAGGTATGTTAAGTTTTGAAGACCTGAGAGCTAGCTTTGAGGTCCCTAGGACATCCTTCTTCCTTTATCTTCGCTTAAGATCAGCCCTAAAATGTTATGGATAGGGTTGGGCATCGAGAACCAATTCCTACTTGGAATCGTTTCAAAAATTACGATTCCATCGGAATCGTTTCAAAAATTACGATTCCATCGGAATTGTTTCTTTTTTGGAATCGTTTGGAGGATTTGGTTTCAAATCTAATCATGGGTTCAGAATTTAACATGCGCAAGTTTTGGTTTCCATAGCGGCCAGGTGCTTGTTGTGTTGCAGCCATGGAGCACAGTAAGCGGTGCTCTAGTGTGGCTTTATTTTGCATTGAAAAAGCCCCCGTCAAACTGCAACCCACCTTTGAATCAAAATAAAACTTTCCTCTTATTTGTGAAATAAGCATGTGACCCGTTTCAACTCCACCCCTCAAAGAATCAGAATTCGATAAGAACCGGAATCAAAAGGAAGAATCGGAATTGGAATCAGAATCTTTAAAATGTAAACGATGCCCATGGGGAATGATGGGGAATAGTCTTGAGACGCACCCAATCATTAAATGGCTTGTTGATTCTCCTGTGAGAGGACTAGTGTCCAGGATTTATGCTAAACTGATGCAAGTACAAGTGCACTTACCTTGTAAGAAAATGCAAATCTGATTATTACCTTAAATCAATGTCCTTAAACCTAAATAATCCATCTAAATTTTGGAAGACAATAAAATCTCTGAAACTACGCCCCAGTGACTCGGCTCTCCCCAAGCATATAGTTAAAGACACCCAACAGATCTCAAACAAGAACGATATTGTTAATGCTTTCAATGACCATTTCGTTAAGGCAGGTGACATTTTTTAAACAAACATATCCGGAAAAGGTCTCACATGGCCATGTCTCCTCACCCCTCCAACACAATTCACCTGCTTCTCTGGTCAGTGATGGATTTGATTTTGAATTCATTCCCTCATCTGCAGTGCTTAAGGCTCTTAAGGAAATTGATACTAGGAAATCAGCTGGTCCTGATGGCCTAGATCCTGGTTTACTAAAATTATCAGCACATATCATAGTGGAACCTATTACATACATTTTTAACCTGTCTTTGTCTTCAAATAACTTACCAGATGTTTGGAAATCTGCCCATGTGTTGCCCCTGCTGAAAGGGGGGGGACCCCTCCATTCTCGATAATTATCGCCCAATCTCTAGGGTCCTAGAGTCTTTAGTAAATACCCAACTTAAGGGCTTCCTGCAAAATCATCACATACTTTGCCCGGAACAGTTAGGCTTTAGGGCTAAGCATAGTACCATTACTGCAGCTACCAAGGTGCTTAATGACATCATCTATGACCTTGACCATAAGATGAGCTGTGCTGCCCTGTTTATTGACTTATCAAAGGCCTTTGACACAGTAGATCATTGTATCCTCCTCAAGAGGCTCCGGGGCATTGGCTTGGGCACTAAGGCAGTAGACTGGTTCAGAAACTATCTTGATTAGGGATGGCGAAAACTAAAAAATGTTTTTGACCGGTCACCGAGCCGCATTAACCGGTTAAAACCGGTTAACTGTTTAGTTTAAAAATATGCTACGCTATTTGAAATAACAGCCATTTCGAGCCGCGCCTGCAATTTCTCAACTCTGTCGCATCTCTCTCTCTCTCTCACACACACACACACACACACACACACACACACACACACTGCCCCTGCACCGCCCTTCCACTCACGTCACGTTTTTTAAAACCCCTATACAGCGCGAAACAAGTCCGCAAATGCGGCGCAGAGGAGCTTGTATGTAATCGGAGGAAAAAATGGCTCCTTAGTTTCGAAATAGTTTGGGTACAAGCCAGGTGATCGCGTTTAAAATAAAGTTGTTTGTCTAGCGTTAGAAGCTCATTAGAAACATTGCCGCGGCTCATTTGAGAAAATGACAGCTCCGAAGAGACGCCGCTTTAGTTTGAGTGTAGTGCTAACAATAATAAAGAAAGATGATCATCATCATCACCTTATCTGTTACCACTGAAATGCAGATGTAGGCTAATGTGTTTCCAAATATAAGCCCATCTTGTGCGGAATAGGATAAAACAGGCACCTTCAGAATGCGCAAAACAGGCGATTAGACCTAACAAAATTAATTGTTTGGTTCCGGTTTCCGACCGACCCTGTCAATTAATGTGCGACCCAAATTTATTTTATGAGCTTGGGGAAGAAATGATACTTATTAAATAAATACACAAATAAAAAGTTTAAGGCGAACTATAATTACATTTTTGTACAGCGCTCTTGTGATGCAAGATGCCCGTTTTCCTCCAGCAATGCTGGAAGAGGACCCGATGTCGCCGCAGCGGCACTTATAACTTTGCCGTGTCCAGTTTTACGGCAGCAGCAGCGTGAGGACGGCGCCTTCAAACAGCCCTCACCGGCCACGGCGGCCAGCTACAGCGCTACTGCGCCGCCGGGGAGCTTCAACACGTTAAACAGGGCAGATGAAACCACTCGTGAACTATATGTTGTATTTAATGTCGTTCAAGAGGATGGCAACGTAGCAAGCAAACACGATCAAATAAAAGGTAAACACCCTTTAGAGTGCTCTAACGTTACAGCAAGACCCTGGGGCTCATTGGAGGTGGCTAACAGCAGTGAAGCTAATGACAACTTCACAACACAATTCATTTGGATACAAGCGTTGCTTTATGGAAGATAGACGGGATTCTGAACAGCGATGCACGCGCACGCGCACACACACACACACTCACACAGCAGAGCCGAGGTGTGTGCGTTACTTCACGCAGCACATGTAACTGGCTGGAAACGATAGCTAGCCTACAGCTTATACATTATTTACTGCCGCTGGCGCAGATGAACTAACGGTACACTCTTTAACTGTAAGAAGCCTACAATAAACCCTCCATGATTAAAGAGTCAATATTTATCAATACCCACCTACCTGTTCTACAGGCAAATTTAAACATGTAGAAACCGATATTTCAGTCTGCTTTTCATGCGCTTTCCACTCTTGTTCACCGCGCTGTTTAAACAAAGCTCTACTCTGCGACTTTACAAATAAGCTAAAATGAAAGATGTCAGTTTGTAGTCTGTTTCTTAGTTTGCAACGAATCTTGATTTTTGGACAAACTCTTGTAAACCTAGCTGCTGTCTAAACGAGCCATCCTCTCCGCTGGAGCGGTAAACCTGTGGCTGTATTATAAGACCAAAACAAATACACGTGGCTACTTAATATGCACGTGAATTACATGTTTTCAATTTATTAAGCACAACTGTACATGTATTAACAGGTAGGCTATGTTATGAAAATATTGAGTATCCATCGCTACTGTAAAGGCAAAAAAAACAACTACTTATCCCTTGCTGCCACTGGGGAAAAAAATAAAAATAAATATTTTCTTTTTTTAACCGACTAACAATAATTTTGACCGGTTAACGTTGAAACGGTCAACCACCGGTCAAACGGTCATTGGTTAACATCCCTAATCTTGATAATAGAACACAGACTGTAGTTGTCGATGGGCATGGTTCTGTCCCACTGGGGGTCCGGCGAGGTGTCCCTCAAGGGTCTATCCTTGGTCCGATTCTATTTACTATTTACATTAACACCATTGCCTCTGTAGCAGATATAGGCAAAATACACCTATATGCAGACGATACAGTACTATATTGTTCCGCACCTACTCTAGCTCAAGCTTATCAATCACTACAGCAGTCTTTTAATTTATTACAGACCATCTTCATTGAACTTAGACTGGTATTAAACGCTGGTAAAACTAAAGTGATGCAGTTCACAAAGTCTCGGACTGTACCCGCATCAACCCCTCTAGCCATTTCCACACTAGATGGGAAGTGCGTTGAAAATGTTTCATCTTATAAATATCTTGGTTTGTGGATTGATGAAAAGCTAACATTCAAGGTTCATATTGAAAAATTAGTGAGAAAACTGAAAGTGAAGCTTGGTTTTTTATTTTAGGAATAA
This sequence comes from Perca schrenkii, assembly GCA_025617405.1. Taxonomy (NCBI): domain Eukaryota; kingdom Metazoa; phylum Chordata; class Actinopteri; order Perciformes; family Percidae; genus Perca; species Perca schrenkii. The sequence continues at coordinate 9,262,587 of CM046795.1, forward strand.
AGCCTGTTTTACTACCCAAGCTAGGAAGAAATTGATCAGTGCCACTTTCCTACCAGTCTTAGACTATGGGGATGTTATTTACATGCATGCTGCCTCTACCACGCTGCACACACTTGACACAGTCTACCATGGTGCATTACGTTTCATTACTAATGCCAAGTCAAGCACTCATCACTGTCGTCTTTATGAGGAAACTGGTTTTAGCTCTTTAGGTCTGCGTAGATGGTTCCACTGGCACTTTTTTTAATTTTTAAAGCAATTAATGGTACTTTACCCAGTTATCTTACTAGTTTGTTGACCAGGAATCATCACTCTTACAATCTCCGCTCCGCTAACATTTTGGCTCTAAATATCCCACGTGTAACAACAGAATTTGGCAAGACTGCTTTTAGTTATGCTGCTCCTTGGTGTTGGAATTTACTCCAAAATGTTTTGAAGCTTTCTGTTCTTATCCCACTTAAACATTTTAAACAACTACTTAAACGAAATTTGAACAATGCACATGTTTTCAATAAGCCTTTTTATGTTATTTTAAATTGTTTTACATGTACTGTAAATCAGTTTTTGTTTGCTGTGTCTGTTTTTGTGATTCTGTGTAACTTGTGTACTGTTGCTCCAGGGCTCCCTTGTAAAAGAGATTTGACTATCTCAATGGGACATCACCTGGTAAAATAAAGGATAAATAAATAAATAAAAAAGTATCCGTAGGAGACCTCCCAATAATAAATAAATGGGAGCGAGAGCTGAGCACGGAGGGGGAACGTAATTAATTGGGAGACAGTTTGGGACAACATTTCCGACTGTTCCAAGAACCCAAATCACTAGCAGATCCACTTCAACATATGCCACATATTGGACTCCTCAGAAGAGATACGTGTCTTACGTCCCTAGAGAAATATACTCCCTATTGCACGTTCTGTCAACCTCAACAAAATGGAACTTTCCTGCACATCGTCTGGGAGTGTGAACAGGTGCATGAGTTTTGGAATTAAACAACATCAATAATATCTGATGTGATAGGATGTTGAATTCCTACTGACACAATTTTTTTTGTTACTTAATGACGACGCTAAATTACACCTACTTGGGAGATAGAAGAAAATTTGGCTAGCCGGCTCAACCGCGACCAAGAAAAATTATAGCTCAGCGCTGGATCCCCGCCCACTCGCTTTGTATAAAACAGTGATTGGCATACTTCCTGGACATAGTTATGCTCGAGCTCTCTATGGCAAGGATTAATAAAGCCAAGTCATCAACTATAAACCTATGGAAAAACGCAGCAGCACAAGTATCAGTCCTAATGACCTCAGCATCACAAGAATTAGAGGAGAGCAACTAGGCGTGATTTCTGTTTTTGTTTCCTCGAGACTGCAGAGGGTACAAAACAAATAACAAAATTTATCTTTAAAAACTGGAGCCATACCCTCCAGGAACAGGAAGTCTGCCATTTTTAATTGAAAGTTCAAAATTAGTGTGATTTTGGCCATTTCCACATCGTACTTTAACGAACTCTTCGTAGAGATTTCATCCCATCGACTTCAAATTTGGCCTGTGCCATCTTTAGACCATAAAGATGAAAAGTTATTAAAAGAATTGTAATAGCACAAAAGATTGCGCAAGTTATAGAGGACCAACTTCCTGTAGGGGGCCATTGAAAAAGGAAGTGGGTGTAATTTGACCAATTGGCTCGAAACTTCAGATTTACATGAAACTTATGTGTGGTCTATATGTGATACTGAGCCGCCCGCTATACTTATAACCACGCCACCTTTCATAACTTTTGAAGCGTTTAAGGTAGAGTCTTGTGTGAGGGATCATTGAACTCAACAGAGAGTTCCTTTGTCATTGGTCATGGTTTGGCACCCCCACTACGCTTAAGCAACGCCCTCTTTCATAACTAGTGACCAGTTTATCGTAGATATCTAGTTATCGTAGTACACTTGGTACAACATTTACAAAACAACATCTCCAACGGCGCACGCTCCACTGTGCACGCGGTGTCCGACGGTTTCGCAAATGCACGGCCGCGTCCGCCAGTAATCCCCAAGCACAAGGAGGTGCTCGGGCCCGTCCAACACTGCTTGCAGCTTTAAAGGAAAACTCCGGCCAATTTTTACGTTAATCTTGATCACTATAAATATGCTAGTACAGTCGATAGAAGAAAAAAAAATCGGTGATAGTAACACGGAGCTGCTGCAGCTACATGTAGAGCTCCAACTTAGCTAAAACGGCAGTTGTGGGGGGCATGACCTAAAGAGTGCCTTTGTGCCTCTTAACAGACACAAAATACAATTAAAATGTCTGAGCAACATGAACAGGGCCCTTACGTGACAACAAGATGCGTTTTCAACTCAGACATCCTGCCGGTAGCTAGCTCGCCCTGCTAGCTGGCATCCTTGCTTCTCCCCGCCTTCATCGCCTGCCGCGGCCGACAACAATCCACCGAGCGCCCATGGTCCAACCCTGAGAACATCTAAAGGCCGATGTGACCCCGGTGTAAGCTGGAGGTCTCTCAGACAGGTCTCGTAAATAAGAGGCTTTTATTTCACCGTTGACTGATCGTTTGTTTAAATATCACAACACATGTCCATCATAAGATTAATGGGAACCTGTGGTTAACTGCCTTTTCGGAGTTAAACTCCACAAGCCAAACCATGACCAATGAAAACTGAACTCTCTGTTGAGTTCAATGATACCTCACACAAGACTCTACCTTAAACGGTTCAAAAAGCCATACAAGGGGGGCATGGCCTTAAAGATGCAGTAGGTAAGTCTTATAAAACTAACTTTCTGTCATATTTATTGACCCTCCTCTGGCACCACCTACAGCCTGTAGTGCGATTGGAGAAAATCAACCGGGAGTGGTGGAATTTTGCCAATCAGGGCCAAGGAGGGTGTCTATCTACGTATCAATCACTTCTCAGGCACGCACACGCATATACATACCTGCAAACTCAGAAGAGCTGAAAAAGGTGACACATCATCATCACCCCCCCTCCCGAGAAGAAAATAAAAAAGGAAAAACATAAAATATACAGTAAAGGCCAAAAGTTATTTTCATGACTATTTACATTGTAGATTCTCACTGAAGGCATCAAAACTATGAATGAACACATATGGAATTATGTACTTAACAAAAAAGTGTTAAGTAACTGAAAACATGTCATATATTTTAGATTCCTCAAAGTAGCCACCCTTTGCTCTGATTACTGCTTTGCACACTCTTGCATTCTCTTGATGAGCTTCAAGAGGTAGTCACCTGAAATGGTTTTCCAACAGTCTTGAAGGAGTTCCCAGAGATGCTTAGCACTTGTTGGCCCTTTTGCCTTCACTCTGCGGTCCAGCTCACCCCAAACCATCTCGATTGGGGTTCAGGTCCGGTGACTGTGGAGGCCAGATTATCTGGCGCAGCACTCCATGGTCAAATAGCCCTTACACAGCCTGGAGGTGTGTTTGGGGTCGTTGTCCTGTTGAAAAATAAATGATGGTCCAACTAAACGCAAACCGGATGGGATGGCATGTCGCTGCAGGATGCTGTGGTAGCCATGCTGGTTCAGTATGCCTTCAATTTTGAATACATCCCCCAACAGTGTCACCAGCAAAGCACCCCCCACACCATCACACCTCCTCCTCCCATGCTTCACGGTGGGAACCAGGCATGTAGAATCCATCCGTTCACCTTTTCTGCGTTGCACAAAGACACGGCGGTTGGAACCAAAGATCTCAAATTTGGACTCATCAGACCAAAGCACAGATTTCCACTGGTCTAATGTCCATGCCTTGTGTTTCTTGGCCCAAACAAATCTCTTCTGCTTGTTGCCTCTCCTTAGCAGTGGTTTCCTAGCAGCTACTTGACCATGAAGCCCTGATTCGCGCAGTCTCCTCTTAACAGTTGTTCTAGAGATGTGTGTGCTGCTAGAACTCTGTGTGGCATTCATCTGCTCTCTAATCTGAGCTGCTGTTAACTTGCGATTTCTGAGGCTGGTGACTCGGATGAACTTATCCTCAACAGCACAGGTGACTCTTAGTCTTCCTTTCCTGGGGCGCTCCTCATGTGAGCCAGTTTCGTTGTAGCGCTTGATGGTTTTTGCGACTGCACTTGGGGACACATTCAAAGTTTTCGCAATTTTCCGGACTGACTGACCTTCATTTGTTAAAGTAATGATGGCCACTCATTTCTCTTTACTTAGCTGATTGGTTCTTGCCATAATATGAATTCTAACAGTTGTCGAATAGGGCTGTCGGCTGTGTATCAACCTGACTTCTGCACAACACAACTGATGGTCCCAACCCCATTAATAAGGGAAAAGAATTCCACTAATTAACACTGACAAGGCACACCTGTGAAGTGAAAACCATTTCAGGTGACTACCTCATGAAGCTCATTGAGAGAACACCAAGGGTTTGCAGCGCTATCAAAAAAGCAAAGGGTGGTTACTTTGAGGAATCTAAAATATAATGTTTTCAGTTATGTCACACTTTTTTGTTAAGTACATAATTCCAGATGTCATTCATAGTTTTGATGCCTTCAGTGAGAATCTACAATGTAAATAGTCATGAAAATAAAGAAAATGCATTGAATTAGAAGGTGTCCAAACTTTTGGCCTGCACTGTATGTATATATGTATGTATGTATATACACACAAACAGGGGCAAGAAAGTATTTAGTCAGCCACCAATTGTGCAAGTTCTCCCACTTAAAAAGATGAGAGCGGCCTGTAATTTTCATCATAGGTACACTTCAACTATGAATTAAATAAATATAATAATAAAAAATCCAGAAAATCACATTGTAGGATTTTTAATGAATTTATTTGCAAATTATGGTGGAAAATAAGTATTTGGTCAATAACAAAAGTTCATCTCAATACTTTGTTATATACCCTTTGTTGGCAATGACAGAGGTCAAACGTTTTCTGTAAGTCTTCACAAGGTTTTCACACACTGTTGCTGGTATTTTGGTAGGTGACCAAATACTTATTTTACTGAGGAATTTACCAATTAATTCATTAAAAATCCTACAATGTGATTGTCTGGATTTTTTTTTCACATTTTGTCTCTCATAGTTGAAGTGTACCTATGATGAAAATTACAGGCCTCTCATCTTTTTAAGTGGGAGAACTTGCACAATTGGCAGCTGACTAAATACTTTTTTGCCCCACTGTATGTATGTATGTATGTGTATATATATATGATAGTTGATCTAAAGAATAAAAAAGAAGCCCAACAGTCGGCTCAAAATTAAATGATTTATTAAAAATTTAATAACAATAATTTATTTCACCAGTAAATTCCTGTTAAACGACAAAAACAACCACTGGATGGGAAAAGGGTATTTTACAACAACTTTGAATGCAGCTCAAGGCTGGCGAGGCGAATTTCAAGTGAACGCAACATCTGTGTTGTTTGTTGTTGGAATCCTCTACAGTGAAATACAGACACACTTTTACACCGTTTAGCTCTCAGCATTTTAACCGTGTTTACTCCAGCTACTAGATAATGGTAGGCTAACGTTACCTGCTGTCGAGTGTAGTGTTACCGTAACTAGCGTCCCGTGCATCGATGTTTCAGTTTCCTCTAACGTCTGTTCTTGGAGCTTCAGAGAGAAGCGGAGGCATTTAAGTGGCATCTAAATAAGGCACCGAAATCGGTCGTTAAGGCACCGGTGCCGTATTAGCAAAACGGCGAAAAGCGACAAGTTTGCAGGTATGCATATAATAGCGTTCTCCCCTCCCCCTTCCCCCCGCGCACGAGCTGCAGAAAGGTTTCCCAAAACTCGGGTGATTATTAGAGTGGCTTTTCAGAGGTGGTGTGAGCTCCGGGATTTTAAAGATCTGAAGAACGATGCAGATGTAGCCACATTTCTTCTCGACAGGTAACATAATTACCATGAATGATTTATCTTTCACTTGGTTATTAGTAGTCAAACGTCCACACAGCTAGGTTGGTGAGGATAATGGTAACGTTTGCACAGTGGTCCGTCAGATATGATGCTGAAATGGCTAACAGTAGCCTGCTAGTTAGCATCGTTTTACTGTTGGTGAGTAAAGTTAACATTGTGTTAGTGTTTAGTTATTGAAAATGTTGTCTGACATGCCTAGGCAGTTGTGTCAAACTCCCTTGTGTGGGAGGGGCTTAGGAGACTGTTTGGGCTTCAGCAGAAAGGGGGGAGGGACTGAGAAGTTGTCGATGTTCAAATTTGTTGGCAAAATCCTGGATCTTCACAATCTTACCTACAGCACCTTTAAAATACGTAAATTTAAATAGAGTTTTTGAGTGTTAAAGGAATATGCCACCGTTTGTTGAAATAGGGCTTATCAGGGCCCTGATGAGCCATAGGTGGGCCAATGCATTTTTTGTCTTTTTGTCCCTTTAAGCCCCTCAAAAGGCAATTTTGTTTTCCGGACGAAGGAAAACTAATAATAATTACTTCAGTTTAAACGGTTTTGGGGGAAGAGTAATTAGTAGAACTGCTTAGAAGTGGACTTTTCCTATAACTACGTTCCTGTAACTACTTGGTCAGAAAACGGCTATTGAACTCAGAGAGTTCCCTATGCTTTAGCCACACCCCCTTTCAAAGCTAAAGAACTGTATGATTGTAGAGTATCGTGTGAGATATCACTGAACTCAGAGAGTTCCCTTTTCATTGGTGATGATTTGCAGTGTCTGAGTGCCACGCAAATTCAGGGCCACAAGGAGTGGCGTCACACTAAGTTCACACAGAATGATGTGATTCCTATTTACTTTGAATGTTATGTTTTTACCAAGTTACGTGTTAATGGTAACACTTTACAATAAGGGTACATTAATAAGCATTAGTTAATGCATTAATAAGCATTAACTAACCGTTATTAAGGGTTGAATAAATTGTCTAATAAACATTTATTAACAATGCTCATGTTAACTAAGGTATTAATTGATGCATTATTTACCATTAGTTGATGCATTAACTAACTGTTAATCACAGTTAACTAAGGTGTTTATTTTACCATTAGTAAATGCAGTAATAAGCCCTCACTAATTATTAAAAACAGTTAATTAAGGTGTCTATTATATCATTAGTAAATGGAATAATAAGCCTTGAATAACTGTTAATAACAGTTAACTAAGGTGTCTATTTAACCATTAGTCAATGCAGTAACAAGCCTTGACCAACTGTTAATAACAGTTAACTAAGGTGTATATTTTAACATTAGGTAATGTACTAAAAAGCCTGAACTGGAAATAAAAGCTAACTAAATTGTCTAAGGAAAGCCTTAGTTGATGTTGATGAAGGTATTTCCTAATATTACTAGGTGATTGATAAAGATGTTTGATAGCATGTGTGTCTTGAGGTTCACGGCCAAGCCTTGTCATTATGAGAAAACTTTTTTTTATTGTTTATTTACGGGTCATGGTTGTCCACATACCTTTGTCCACTATATTTGTCCATCCTCCAACATTTGACTTACTTTTGGTAGAGGGTGAGATCAGGGAAAATACTCCATAGTCTCCATGCAGAGGTTTGCTTCTTCCTTTGTCTTCATATAGACATTAACCTATATACATTATTGTGCATGCTATATAAGCATCACTTAACCTTAAATGGTCACTTAATTAATGTGTAACAATACTGAATAAGCCTTACCTAACCATCAATAAACAGTTATTAATGCTCTTTGGTAGACTTATTGTAAAGTAGAGGACATATGCACCTTAACTAATACTTAATTAATGTGTAACAATACTGAATAAGCCTCTCCTAACCATCAATAAACAGTTATTAATGCTCTTTGGTAGACTTATTGTAAAGTGGAGAACATATGCACCTTTATTAATACTTAATTAATGTGTAACAATACTGAATAAGCCTTAATAAACCATCAATAAACAGTTATTAATGCTCTTTGGTAGACTTATTGTAAAGTAGAGGACATATGCACCTTAACTAATACTTAATTAATGTGTAACAATGCTGAACAAGCCTTACCTAACCATCAATAAACAGTTATTAATGCTCTTTGGTAGACTTATTGTAAAGTAGAGGACATATGCACCTAACTAACACTTAATTAATGTGTAACAATACTGAATAAGCCTTAATAAACCATCAATTAACAGATATTAATGCTCTTTGGTAGACTTATTGTAAAGTAGAGAACATATGCACCTTTATTAATACTTAATTAATGTGTAACAATACTGAATAAGCCTTAATAAACCATCAATAAACATTTATAAATGCTCTTTGGTAGACTTATTGTAAAGTAGAGAACATATGCACCTTAACTAACACTTAATTAATGTATAACAATACTGAATAAGCCTTAATAAACCATCACTTAACATTTATTAATGCTCTTTGGTAGACTTATTGTAAAGTTGAGAACATATACACCTTAACTAACACTTAATGTGTGACAATACTGAATAAGCATTAATAAACCATCAATAAACAGTTATTAATGCTCTTTGGTAGACTTATTGTAAAGTAGAGAACATATGCACCTTAACTAAAACTTAATCAATGTATAACAATACTGAATGAGCCTTAATAAACCATAATTAAACAGTTATGCATGCTCTTTGATAGACTTACTCTAGAGTTAAGAACATATGCACCTTAACTTACATTTGATAAATGCATAACAGTGCTGAATAAACATTACTAAACAATGATTTACAGTTTATTAGTACTCTTTGACTTAAACATTAATACAGCTTTTAAACATTAGTGAAACATTGTCAATGTGAAATAAAATCTTCATGACAACCTTCTGTTATGCACACATATGCAAAATGTAAACAAGGTTTTCATTTGATTCTGAGTTTGACTCAGTCAGTTCTCATCTTTCTTTCCACTGAAGACACAGCACTATAACAGTTTGAGTCCTGTATGGAGATTACAGTGGATATTTTCCCACTCGTCATCTTCACTGTCATGTCTCCTGGATAGTTTTCCTCTCTTGAAACCTAACAAACCAAGTGGGAAGATCAATTTCTTTTAAATGCATGCAAAAGCTACGTATGCAAGGATTGATCGTTAACTATATCACTGTCAAATCTTTACACATATTGTACACTCAAATGACAACAAAACTTGATAGGGCAGCCTTAAAGGAGAACTCCGGGCAATTTTTCCGTTAATCTTGATTGCTATATGTATATGAGTACTGCCGATAGCAAAAACAACGAGCCGAGTCGGTGCTAGCAACACGGAGCTGCTGCAGCTAATGCCGAGAGCTCCCACTCAGCTAAAACGACAGTTATGGGGGAATAAGATAAAGACTGCCTTTGTGCCTCTTAACAGACACAAAATGCAATTAAAATGTCTGTGCAACATGAACAGGGACCTTACATGACAACAAGATGCATTTAGCAACTTAGCCATTGTTTAAACTCACCTACCCTCTTAGCTGCTAGCTGCCGTCTGGGATGAGTGAGAGTGTTCAGCCAGGCTCCGGTAATAATCATCACGCAGCAGTTCCATGTGTATTTGTAGCATATATATCCATTTTGTGTGCTGTCGCTGGTGAATATGAGTCTCTGCAGTGGCGAATTGTGTGGTAGTTTCCTTAGCCAGGCTAGCAGCCCGGACCGGCATCCTTCTCCTTCCTAGCCGCCCCCCTCGCCTGCTGAGGCCGATAACAAACCAACAAGCGCCCGCTGGTCTGGTGGAGGTCTTCCAGAAGACCGTTCAAGCCTTCGCGGCGAAAAATTTTATTTTATTTCACCCTCACAAATAGGTAATTGGCACTGTAGCTACCTTGACGATCATGATTATCCATTATCTAGATTGTGTCCAGAATATTAATTCATTGATGCATCGGACAGCCAGCAATCACAGCATTTGCATGTTTGTTTATATAAATCACAGTATATTATGAACCATAAATAATCATTATCATAGTGTAGCCTCCCCGGCTGAGGGATGGTCTGACTCTCTTTAACTAATGGTTCACCAAGACTTAATTTTTCCTTTGCAGTTTCAAACATGCCTTGAACACATGGCATCTAACCACTGTAACTGTTGAGAAAACAACGAAAACTAAATACTTTTAGTTTAAATGTATCCATCTTTTTTATTTTAACCCCCTTTTACACATATATTATTCTAAATTACCCTTTGAGTGCTTACATTGAGTGTTACTTCCCATTCCTATTCACTTGTTTTTAAGAAATCAACCTTAATTATAATGAAATATTCAATTAAATATAAAATGGTTCTCCTTTGAACCTTCTATCACATCCAGTATACTGTAGTAATTGCCTTTCTATCTCTGAAGTTACACCTTTTTATGTAAACAGGGTCATTAGCCTGGTAATATTAACTGCAGGCTAATGTTGACATGCTAGCTTTACTTACTCATCTCCAAGTCCGTAAAAGTCTTTAACAGCATATCATAAAGTGACTCAAAATACAAACAATATTAGAGGAAACAATGACCAACCTTATCCCATTATCAACCAGGTGCTAAACAAGTTAAACATAAAACGTTTTGATTGTATGAGCTGCACACTTTGCCCGCTTGTGGGAACAAATATATACTTCCGGTTTCGATCTTTTCAAAATAAAACGCTAACGCTGGAAACTGCTATAGATTATTAAATGAGTGAAACGAACTAATATGTGGGTCACTTAGAGCTAGCTTGGCTGTTATGTTAGTTCTAACATAAGTTAATTGCAGAAACCTTCTGCCAGAGAACATTGTCATTTTGGTTACCTAAAGCTAGCTAACTTGCTAGCTAGCGCTTTTATTTTGAAAAGACCGAAACCGGAAGTATTATAAGCGGGCTGAGGCCATGGGCAACATGTGCTGCTGATACTCTGCAAAAAGAAAGCATGGTGTATGCTTATCTCGTTTATCATCTGGCTGATAAAGGAACAAGGTTTGTCAGTGTTTACTCTTATATCGTTTGTATTGTCAGTCACTTTATGATATACCGTTTAAGAGTTTTACGGACTTGGAGATGAGTATGTGCAAGTAAAGCTAGCAAGTCAACATATTTTAGCCTGCAGTTAATTACCAGGCTAATGAGCCTGTTTAGCTACATGAAACGGTGTAGCTAACTTGAGAGATAGAAATGCAATTACTACGGTATATTGGATGTGAAAAAAGTTCAAAGGAGAATCATTTTAATATTGTACTAGGCTTTTTATTTAGGTTGATTTCTGCATAGAAAGTGAATAAACCATCCAACCATGAAGACCATCTTTCAGCCAGGGAGGCTACACTATGACAATGATTATTTATGGTGCATAATATACTGTAATTTATATAAACAAACATGTGAATGCTAAGATTGCTGGCTGTCAGATTCATCAATGAATTAATATTCTGGACACTATCTAGATAATGAATAATTATGATCGTCAAGGCAGCTCACCACTCACTAGGTAGAGTGTGTACCATTAAGGCTGCCCTATCATGTTTTGTTGTCATTTGTACAATATGTGTAAAGATTTGATGTTGATAGTGAACAATCAATTCTTGCGTCCGTAGCTTTTGCATGCATTTAAAAGAAATGAATATATCCCACTTGGTTTGTTAGGTTTCAAGAGAGGAAAACTATCCAGAAGACATGAAAGTGAAGATGACGAGAGCGCGACAATTTCCAGTGTAATCTCCATACAGGATTTAAACTGTTATAGCTCTGAGTCTCAGTGGAAAGAAATATGAGAACGGACTCAGAATCAAATGAAAACCGTGTTTACATTTTTGAATATGTGTGCATAACAGAAGGTTGTCATGAAGATTTGATTTCACATTGACAATGTTTCACTAATGTTTAAAAGCTGTGTGGACGTTTAAGTCAAAGAGTATTAATAAACTATGAATCATTAATCATCAGTAATGCTTATTCAGCACTCTTATGCATTTATCAAGTGTAAGTTAAGGTGCATATGTTCTTAACTTTACAATAAGTCTATCAAAGAGCATTCATAACTGTTTAGTTATGGTTTAGTTAGGCTTGTTCAGTATTGTTATACATTAATTAAGTGTTAAAGGTGTATATATTCTCTACTTTACAATAAGTCTACCAAAGAGCATTACTAACTGTTTAGTTATGGTTTAGTCAGGCTTGTTCAGTATTGTTAAATACTAAATTAAGTGTTTCTTAAGGTGCATATGTTTCTCAACTTACAATAAGTCTACCAAAGACATTTATAACTGTTTAGTGATGGTTTAGTAAGGCTTATTCAGTATTGTTACACATTAATTAAGTGTTAGTAAAGGTGCATATGTTCTTTACTTTACAATAAGTCTACCAAAGAGCATTAATAACTGTTAATTGATGGTTTATTAAGGTTTATTCAGTATTGTTACACATTACTTAAGTGTTAGTTAAGGTGCATATGTTCTCTACTTTACAATAAGTCTACCAAAGAGCATTAATAATCTGTGAATTGATTGTTTATTAAGGCTTATTCAGTATTGTTACACATTAATTAAGTGTTAGTTAAGAAAGTGCATAGGTTCTGTAGTTTACAATAAGTCTACCAAAGAGCATTAATAACTGTTTATTGATGGTTAGGTAAGGCTTGTTCAGCATTGTTACACACACTGCATTAGTTAAGGTGCATATGTTCTTTACTTTACAATAAGTCTATCAAAAGAGTCATTACATAACTGTTTAGTTATGGTTTAGTTAGCTTCTGTTCAGTATTGTTATACATTAATTAAGTGTTAAAGGTGTATATATTCTCTCTCTTTACAATAAGTCTACCAAAGAGCATTACTAACTGTTTAGTTATGGTTTAGTTAGGCTTGTTCAGTATTGTTAAATACTAAATTAAGTGTTAGTTAAGGTGCATATGCTCCTCAACTTTTACAATAAGTCTACCAAAGAGCATTTATAACTGTTTAGTGATGGTTTAGTAAGGCTTATTCAGTATTGTTACACATTAATTAAGTGTTAGTAAAGGTGCATATGTTCTTTACTTTTACAATAAGTCTACCAAAGAGCATTAATAACTGTTTATTGATGGTTTGATATTGCATATTTAGTATTGTTACATAATTAAGTGTTAGTTAAGTGCATATGTTCTCTAGTTTTACAAATAAGTCTATCAAAGAGCATTCATAACTGTTTAGTTATGGTTTAGTTAGGCTTGTTCAGTATTGTTATACATTAATTAAGTGTTATTTAAGGTGTATATATTCTCTTCTTTACAATAAGTCTACCAAAGAGCATTACTAACTGTTTAGTTATGGTTTAGTCAGGCTTGTTCAGTATTGTTAAATACTAAATTAAGTGTTAGTTAAGGTGCATATGCTCTCAACTTTACAATAAGTCTACCAAAGAGCATTTATAACTGTTTAGTGATGGTTTAGTAAGGCTTATTCAGTATTGTTACACATTAATTAAGTGTTAGTAAAGGTGCATATGTTCTTTACTTTACAATAAGTCTACCAAAGAGCATTAATAACTGTTAATTGATGGTTTATTAAGGCTTATTCAGTATTGTTACACATTACTTAAGTGTTAGTTAAGGTGCATATGTTCTCTACTTTACAATAAGTCTACCAAAGAGCATTAATAACTGTGAATTGATTGTTTATTAAGGCTTATTCAGTATTGTTACACATTAATTAAGTGTTAGTTAAGGTGCATAGGTTCTGTAGTTTACAATAAGTCTACCAAAGAGCATTAATAACTGTTTATTGATGGTTAGGTAAGGCTTGTTCAGCATTGTTACACATTAATTAAGTATTAGTTAAGGTGCATATGTTCTTTACTTTACAATAAGTCTATCAAAGAGCATTCATAACTGTTTAGTTATGGTTTAGTTAGGCTTGTTCAGTATTGTTATACATTAATTAAGTGTTAAAGGTGTATATATTCTCTACTTTACAATAAGTCTACCAAAGAGCATTACTAACTGTTTAGTTATGGTTTAGTCAGGCTTGTTCAGTATTGTTAAATACTAAATTAAGTGTTAGTTAAGGTGCATATGCTCTCAACTTTACAATAAGTCTACCAAAGAGCATTTATAACTGTTTAGTGATGGTTTAGTAAGGCTTATTCAGTATTGTTACACATTAATTAAGTGTTAGTAAAGGTGCATATGTTCTTTACTTTACAATAAGTCTACCAAAGAGCATTAATAACTGTTAATTGATTGTTTATTAAGGCTTATTCAGTATTGTTACACATTAATTAAGTGTAAGTTAAGGTGCATATGTTCTCTAGTTTACAATAAGTCTACCAAAGAGCATTAATAACTGTTTATTGATGTTAGGTAAGGCTTGTTCAGCATTGTTACATATTAATTAAGTATTAGTTAAGGTGCATATGTTCTTTACTTTACAATAAGTCTACCAAAGAGCATTAATAACTGTTAATTGATGGTTTATTAAGGCTTATTCAGTATTGTTACACATTACTTAAGTGTTAGTTAAGGTGCATATGTTCTCTACTTTACAATAAGTCTACCAAAGAGCATTAATAATTGTGAATTGATTGTTTATTAAGGCTTATTCAGTATTGTTACACATTAATTAAGTGTTAGTTAAGGTGCATATGTTCTCTAGTTTACAATAAGTCTACCAAAGAGCATTAATAACTGTTTATTGATGTTAGGTAAGGCTTGTTCAGCATTGTTACACATTAATTAAGTATTAGTAAAGGTGCATATGTTCTCCACTTTACAATAAGTCTACCAAAGAGCATTAATAACTGTTTGATGGTTTATTAAGGCTTATTCGGTATTGTTACACATTAATTATGTGTTAGTTAAGTAGCATATGTTCTCTACTTTACAATAAGTCTACCAAAGAGCATTTATAAATGTTTATTAATGGTTAGGTAAGGCTTATTCAGTATTGTTACACATTAATTAAGTGTTAGTTAAGGTGCATATGTTCTCTACTTTACAATAAGTCTACCAAAGAGCATTAATAACTGTTTATTGATGGTTAATTAAGGCTTATTCAGTATTGTTACACATTAATTAAGTGACCATTTAAGGTTAAGTGATGCTTATATAGCATGCACAAGGTTAATGTCTATATGAAGACCAAGGAAGAAGCAAACCTCTGCATGGAGACTATGGAGTATTTTCCCTGATCTCACCCTGAACCAAAAGTAAGTCATATGTTGGAGGATGGACAAATATAGTGGACAAAGGTATGTGAAAAACCATGACCCGTAAATAAACAATAAAAAAAAGTTTTCTCATAATGCCATGGCTTGGCCGTGAACCTCAACACACACATGCTATCAAACATCTTCATCAACCACCTAGTAATATTAGGAAATACCTTCATCAACATCAACTAAGGCTTTACTTAGACACTTTAGTTAGCTTTTTATTTCCAGTTCAGGCTTTTTAGTACATTACCTAATGTTAAAATATACACCTTAGTTAACTGTTATTAACAGTTGGTCAAGGCTTGTTACTGCATTAACTAATGGTTAAATAGACACCTCAGTTAACTGTTATTAACAGTTATTCAAGGCTTATTATTCCATTTACTAATGATATAATAGACACCTTAATTAACTGTTTTTAATAATTACTGAAAGCTTATTACTGCATTTACTAATGGTAAAATAAACACCTTAGTTAACTGTGATTAACAGTTAGTGCATCAACTAATGGTAAATAATGCATCAATTAATACCTTAGTTAACATGAGCATTGTTAATAAATGTTTATTAGACAATTTATTCAACCCTTAATAACGGTTAGTTAATGCTTATTAATGCATTAACTAATGCTTATTAATGTACCCTTATTGTAAAGTGTTACCGTGTTAATTGTGATTTAAATTCTATATTTCTTGGCTTATATATTGTAATTTAAAATCATATCTGCACTTAACATTTAGAAAGAATTTTGATTCCTGTTTAATTTGAATGTTTTATTTTTACAAATACTACTTGTAAATTGTGAATTGTAGTTGTAGTCTGTAAGATTTCGATCTAGTTAATTGTCTGTTAAGTTCCTATCTATCAAAGAGTGAGTTAAAACAATGGTGATTGAGCATATGACCCACTGGTGAAAGCGTTTGTATGCGCTGCTTTGCCAAGTAATACAATCTGAGTGCCTGGTGAGACTTAATTTCAAATGCAGCGCAGTTAGTAACACGTTTTACGTCAGTTAGCACGGGCTGGTCTCCCCGTCTGCCTAGGGTGGCAATTGCTAACTTAGCTACTATTTAAAGTTGTCAAAAGGAATTACTGCCTTGGCTTGCAGTGTCAGTGTTAATTTTGTCAGAGGACACATGAGGACACTAGCCTTTATTAGTGTGTGTGTGTGTGTGTGCGTGTGTGTGTGTGTGTGTGTGTGTGTGTGTGTGGCTTCTCACCGCATCAGCCCTGCAGATGGTGTTGGCGACATGGCGGCAAAGTGTTCGCAACAAGACGCTTTTAACCATTTCCTCTCCAGCCAGTTGGAAGCTGAACAACAAGTTCTCCTGTTCAGTTGGAGGGCGAACCACCAAGGCGAATGCATTCACACACTCTGAAATGATAGAGCAAAAATAATGAATAGTGACAAAAAAAGGGATGACGGAAATAAGACAAGTGAAGTAAAGAGATTAAGATGAAGAAAATGGGATGGAAAAGTATGAAGATGATCGAGAAAGGGTGTTGGATGGAGAGAAAGGGAAGAGAAATGAACGGAAAGCTTAGAGCAAACAAAAGTAGCAGAAGAAAAGATGCAAGATAAATAAAATTCAGTGCTTCATCCAAACTCCATAAACATCAATCTCAGCATTTGTAATTATTTCTAATAAACTACAGGGGTAGACACAATACATGAAACACAAAATTATGTTGAACTTGCTTTTAAACCTCCTTTACTAAATCTTGTTAGTGTGTCATACTGTATCCTTAAATGTGGAATCCTGGAGTGGTCTTAAAGAAGGATTGGTACTACTCTTGTTGGTTAATCAATTATTATGTTGATTATTCCTTCAATTAAAGGATTATTAAAGCGCCCATATTATGCTCATTTTCAGGTTCATACCTGTATTTTAGGGTTGTACCAGAATAGGTTTACATGGTTTAATTTTCAAAAAACACCATATTTTTGTTGTACTGCACAGCTCTCTCTCACTGCTGCAGATCCTCTTTTCACCTGGTTTCTGTTTTAGCTACAGAGTGAGACCTCCTTTCTTCTTCTGTACTATCTTTGATTGCACTTGCACATGCTCAGTAGCTCAGATGTAGAGCATGTCAGCTAGCTAACTAGAGACAGTAAAAGAAAGCCTGTTTCTCCAACTTTGGTCAGTTACAAGGCAGGATTAGCTGGGAGACATCTAAATGAGGGCGCACATGTAAGTAGTTCTTTTGTAGATTATAGTGAACTTGTGTGTGTTGTAGCAGTGCTTTGCTATTGAGAACGACGTAGCATGCTAGCGTTGGCATTAGCATGCTAACGCTACGAGCTAACGGTTGTGGTTAGCCAGCTCATTTCGGACTGTGACGTCACAGTCCGAGCCGATTTTGAACAGCTCACTAGGAGACTGAAGGCAGGACACATTCAGAAACCGTATCTCACTCAAAACAGAATGGATGGATTTTTTTCAAAGTTTGTATGTGTGTGGAAGCACCAGAGACACAAAAGAACACCCAAAATCCCAGAAAAATAGTTTTTTTCATAATATGGGCACTTTAATAGGACAAAACAGTAAAAAGCTAAATTTTATCCAAAAAAACAAAACATTCCATGGGCCCTATCTTGCACACGGCGCAGTACGGCGCAAAGCCGGACGTAAGTATCTTTGCTAGTTTAAGACCAACGCAGTTGTCAGTTTCCCGTCCAGCGCCCATGTCATTTAAATAGCAAATGCACCTGCGCCCATCTGTGCGCCCTGAGCTAGTCTTACAGGGAGGTGTGTTCAAGTGAGTTCTTGGCGTGTTGCTGTCTTGAGGCAGCGGGAAGTGATCGCACCATTGACCAACAGAAACCTGGTCTAAAGTCATTGTTATTTGAACAGCAAATAAGTAAAATGCACATAGGCTTAGCCACAGCGCGGGCACACTATGCTTGTTACACACACACACGGAAGCGCAGCAGCACACAAACGATTACAAATAAAATCATCATAATAGCAATGCGCCAAGGTACAAACGTGCCTGGCTTTTAAAGGGAATGAGATTTGACACTGATTGGTTTATTGCATTTTATGCCCAAAACACACCTATGAATTAATGAAGACACTAAGTACAACCCTTTTGAACACATCTTCCTTTTTTAAGAATGCAGGGCTTGACATTAACTTTTTGAGGCAATTGTCCTTTGGACAAGTACATTGACATTTCACTTGTCCATGCACAAAAGTCACTTGTCCGGGTAAAGATTTATCATTTTATAAATTATTTTGTGTTTTGCTAATGCAGAATTCGAACAAACCGTTGAAAGCATCCAAACTCTATCAACATTAATAAAATTCAGTTGAAACAGTAGAAACAAACGTGTCCCAAGAATAGATTTCCCATTCAACAAGAAAAAAGGATCTCCAGACTCCATAATACAAAGTTATACTTTGGACGCCGGTGTGCAGAAGTTAATATATTGAGATTCTAAGTGAATATTTTAAAGTTTCTCATTACTTTCAGATTCCTGGTCAATATTCGATGTTACTAAGTCAATATATTGAGATACTTTGAGATGTTGAGTCAATATATTGAGATTGTAAGTCAATATTTTAAATTCTCTCATTACTTTGAGATTCTTAGTTTATATTCTGAGATACTGAGTATTTTTTTACGTCTACAAATTACAACACCGAAAAGACATACAACAAAAATATTTATTGATTTAACTTATTTTTTAAAAGTGCTGCAGTACAACTAGCAGGAGACAAGTTATAATTGAGGTAAGTTTGGAGACACTACCTTATTTAATCATTAAATTAATAAATATTTTGGTTGTATCTCTTTTCGGCCTAACTGTTGTCATTGGAGTCCATCGCTCGTGGCCTGCCATTTATAAGTGGAAGGACAAGACTCCACCATCACATGCCTATTGAGTAAAGGATGTAATGGCAAACTTGAATATAGAAGAGCTGAGGTACTGTAGCCAGGGCTCTATTAAAGAAGTATGTTACCGCTGGAAAGAGGGTCTTCTCATAAAACTGGGGTGTCTCTGCAGTAGAATGGCAAAACATTTTTTTTAGATTGGTGCTACATGGCCAGAGGACGGCCGGCTGGTAATGAACAACTTTGTATTACAGTTAAACGGTAACCTAAAACAAGTTTTAAAAACATTTTAGGCAAGGAATGGTCAATTGAGTAACAGAAAGTTAGTTTACATTTAATCAGCGCTGACTAGTTTTACCATTTGATTTGTCTGTTTTTTTTCAGTTTTTGCAATACAGGAAACAGTATGGCAAAGATTAACAAACTGTGCCAATCTGACTGACTAAAGCCCTCATAGAGGCAGCCCCTTCCCTCATTTTCAGCTCTGGAGTTTCATGCCTTAGACCGGCCCACTTTAGTTGATGACTAATTATATTAAAATAATGTAGTTAAGACATTGGTATATACGTCTGCAATAAACT
Organism: Perca schrenkii; assembly: GCA_025617405.1. NCBI lineage: Eukaryota > Metazoa > Chordata > Actinopteri > Perciformes > Percidae > Perca > Perca schrenkii. The sequence goes on from CM046795.1 coordinate 9,282,083, forward strand.
GTTCTCTACAGCCTTGTATGTCAGTGTATTTTTGTAAAATATCACCATTTGCAATTCAGTGCAAATGCTGCAATGTAATGTTTACAATGTAAAATAGTTAACATCTTTACAACACAACGATGTTCAACAACATCAAAATCTATTTTCTGTGCAAATAAGTGTTCACAGATATCCAAAGCTTAAAATGAAAAAAAAAGGATAAATAAATATAAAATAAAAAGACAAAGAATAAAATTAAATGAATTGCACTTTCTAATGACATTATCATCTATTTCTTTCTTTATAAAATAATATTTCATGTTACTTTCATCCTATTCGCTTACAATTGTGGGCTTTGTATATTTACTATTGGTGGTTTTCCATTACCAGTACCTACTCGCCTCGCCTCGTTTTCCATTACGAAAAAAAGTACCTGGTACCTGCTAACAGATACTTTTTTCGCACCTCCTCAGTCGAGGTTCCAAGCGAGCTGAGGCGAGCTGAGAAGGTGACGTGAAACCCTGCAGGCTGCTGACTGGTCGGAAAGAATCGTCACTGATCACCGCATTGCCAGCGACAGACGGCATTTTTAAATAGTTTAGCCAGCGGTGTTTTTTTGCTGCCGGAGGCTCCACGCAGAGCTTTCTCCATAGCATACAAGTGGCCTGATGGTTATACTGGTGCGCTGGTGTGTGTAATGTGTGATGTGTGTGTGTCGAGTCGTCGTATGTGTGCGTGTGGGAAGCTGGTGAGCGAGGGAGAAGTGAGAGAGTTACGGCGATTATCTCCGCAGCAAGTAGCGACTCTAGAGTCATATATATGTGAGAGAAACAAAGCGAGTAGCGACTCTAGAGTCATATATATGTGAGAGAAACAAAGCGAGTAGTGACTCTAGAGTCATATATATATATGTGATCACGGTGGGAAATCTGGAGCAGTAAACGTTAACTCTTTGATATCATGTTGTTCACGGAGACAGAGAACCAGGAAATCCGGCGGGGATTTGTCAATGGGAAAAGCAAGCTACTAAGCCACGCCCACGGCAGTCGCTATGACGACCAGCCACGCTGAGGCGATTCTTAAAATCTGCAATGAAAAAACGGACGCGAGGCGAGGCGAGTAGAGGCGAGGCGAGTCAAGTAGGTACTGGTAATGGAAAAGCACCATATGTTACGAGGATAAAAGGCATAATGTGGTTATACTGCAACTATAGTCTATATCCACGACGTTCCACTTCCGGGATTATTCAGCGGGCCATTTCACAAAACCTAGATAACGGATTACCGGGATTTCCCAGTTAGCCTGGTTTAATTCAGCCTTGACTCGGTTTCACAAAAGCAGAGGCACCTAAGTAACCATGAAGATTTATTCTGCAGCTAGCCTGGTCCTGACCAGGCTAACAGCCAGGATTCATTAATCCTGGTGCCTTTTCGGTTCACTCAGCAGTGGTTTTACCTTATTATTAGCCTGTATTAAAAACACACCTATTGCTGTTCAGTTAAGCACGGTTATTATTTTAACATTGTGAATGTCGTTTTTATAATTATTCATGTGACAGTCATTGTTACGGTTGTATTGCTGTATGCAAATTGGTGTTTATAGTGTTATTAGAAGTTTGATGAATAGATTATTGTAGTTGTTGAGATTATTAGAAAATGTTGATAAAGTTGCAAATGTGTTTTAAATGAAGTCAGTGATGAAGGGCAATAAAGTCCTATATACATGTGTATTTCTATAGTGGTTCTAACAAGGGCAGACTGGTCAGAGACCAATACACCTTTAATTATTTTAGTTGATTTATTTCTTTTTGTATTCTTTAACAATAAAGGATCATGTATATTACTCTACCATGTGCATTGTATTTGGAATTCTTAGCACACAATTTGTCTTCTGTCAAGTAAGCTGGGAGGCTTGTACAATTATAAAAACCTATCCAAATTATACAATCCTCCCTAATTATAGTCTTAGTTCACTGGACCATTAACTATATAGTTTAGTCTCTCAAGGATCACCGTCCCGTCAACGGGACACTTTGTGACTGTGGCGTCGCTGTAACCTCGATAAAACTTCCACTCATGAGCGTTTTTATAACTTTAAAGCATTAAATCTTCCAAATATACAGCCATGCGACACACCAATTGAAAGTATAGCCTCTAATGATTAATTTAAGCCCACATACAAAGCATAAGATGATTTATAGCAGTTACACAACTGTTACAAAGTAACAGAAAATAAAACAATTCAGCCGTAGACTGCGCAGCTGGTCGTTAGAGCTGAGAGTGCATGCATACCTGTTTTCGTTGTCCTTTCAGCAACAAAGTGGTATTTTGCCCAAAACTTGATTTTCATAAATCCCCAAGCAGGGCTCCAGACTGCGACCAAATGGTTGCATTTTCGACCAAAATTTGAGAGTGTGCGACTGAATTTTACATCCAGTCGCACATGTGCGACCAGTATAATTTGCCCCCTTTTTTTACACGTTAAATGTCGAAACGTAGGTACGTGAGCGCGTAAGCGCAAGCTTATCTGTCCTCTGTGAAAATTGACAGAGAGCAGAGCTGACACAAACACACACACACTCGCAGAGTTGCGATCGGCGCAAACTACGTCGGCTGTTTTGTTGAAGTCACAGTGAGTGATGCCGATAAAATGGTTTCAAGTATGGTTACAGTTTTTAAAAACTTCACACAGACAGCGTTTGCTGCTATATGATATTAAAAACAGTCACGGTGCTGTTGACGTTACACTTCCTCTGAGACAAGCAGCAGGCTCAACAGTGTGCAACTGTGCCCTGGTGACTGACTGACAGGCTGAGGTTGTAAGGCAAGGCAACATTATTTCTACCTGTCAATGATTTCTACAGCTCCTTTCAGCAACAAGGCAATTCAAAGTGCTTTACATGAAACATTAAAGAGCAATTGAAAACGGTCATGATGAAAATACAACAGGCTAAACAAGTTACAGTGAGTAACAAATGAATAATTATTCAATTTAATAGGTTGTAGGGATGGGTTTGGGAGAAGAGAGAGAGGGGTTTTATTTTTATTTTTGTTTAATTTCTTTAGAGTAACATATTCTAATAAAATAACAATGTTCTAACTACACAGGATAAATAGGTTTGGAATTATTTTTACAACTGAAATAATTGTTTTGTAATTACAGAGGGAAAGTACCGAAAAAATTTACCATTATAATTTCATGTATCTGTACCAATCTTGGTTCAGATGCGAAAGGTACCCAACCCTAAGGGTAGTAGCCTAAACAATGCATGCTTAATTTGAAGGTGAATTCATTGTAATTGTAGACTGGAGTTGGTATATTTTTTTAATATTTTGTTTACTGTCATGACAGCAATGGTGCCTTCTAGTGACACTGAATTTGAAACAGCACATTGTAATTTCTGCATCTATTATCAAAGTATTTATAAGTAATACAGTGGAAATTAGTAGAAATGTGAATATTTGGTTAGCATGTTGATTTACGGTGTGTGCCCCTAAATGTTCTGGTTGCGCCCCTAAAATTTTCAGTAGGGGGCCACTGTGCTCCTAGTGGAAATGTAATATCCAAGCTTTATATTCCAAAACGATCTCTTCGCCTCACAATGTTGACGTTTCTGGCCGAATCACAACGGAAAAACGCGAAAGTTTTCCATTTCCGCACTTCAATCGCCGATAGCTTCGCTCCCCAGCTTGCTACATGATTGCCGTGGCCGTCATCGTATTCCCTAGCTTCTAAACTTTCGATCGACATCTCATATTAGCCAATCCGTTCAGGTTTGCCTCTGATATGGCCAATGAAAGCGGACAAACTGATGACACCATGTCAGGGACCACGTTGAGACGATCGACATTTGCACGGACCAGTTAGATTTAAATGCTATAAGACCCGTCTACCTTTTTAGCCAATGAGCAGACAATTCGAATGATACCAAATATGGGCATGACATTTTAACCCTGTGTTGGCAGGAGCTTTGTCAAAGCAAAAACTGGGCCTATCATCAGAATATCACAGCCTATGGAATTTGTAATGACTTATTTCTATATATTTATGTATATAATTATTTCTAGTATGTGTGGGATTGATGTGGGTGTGTTTGTGTATTTGAGAAGTGTTTTATTATGTATTTATTAACTTTTTTCTTTGCACTTTTCAAATTAAAATAAAAAAAACGGAAAGGCATTTCTGTAGAAAAAAATTCATATAAAATCATTTTTAAGTCTTTTGGCTTCTGGATTTTTTCTATAGTAAGCTGAGACATGTGGCTATGGCTTGGGTGTATCTGTATATCACCAGATGTGTTTACAGTATTTTATTTTAATCATTTAACAGATGTATCACTTGGACGGAAATAAAAAACCTCCATTCTAGCCTCTGTAACTCTGTCTAAGTAAGGCCTAGACTCACCCTGACACTTGTAACAAAAAATTGAGAGTGTTTCCTTTCCAATGATGTCAGGCACACCCCAGAGTGTCAAAGTATATGGGAGCTGTACCACTTTTAATTTGGGTATGTCGTTTAGACCAAAAAGCATGAAATTTCAGCTGAATCTTAAGAGGTTAGGCTATACTGTACATTAACGAAACAACAGGAAGAGGGCACCTCAATGGTTTTTGACCTTATAATTTGCGAGGTGGAAATAACTCTGAATACTCTGTTAGTCATGTTTACAGTGTGCATTGAATTTACCACTTAATTATCTTTATAGTTTCTAGATTTCAGAGTCAAATTTCTTCAGTGTCTTTCTTTTCTATGTCCATATATACGAGGAACATTATCTTCTGCTACGTTTAAGGCAAACTGTTTAATTGTGCAAATGATAGTAGCCTAACTCCTTTTGGCATTGGTCAGTAAATGTATATTTTTAGGCTATTACGCATTCAGTGAATCCGTGATCGTCTGCCACACTTTCTCTGGCTGATTCATTACAATGGGCGTGTTTCATTTTTATTTTACAAATAATGTGTTTCACTTCATCATAGGGCTGTGTGATATATTGATATTTTGCCTTATATCAATATATTTTCAGACACTTTTTTTTAGACAATACCGTTCATATCGATATGGTTTAATGTTGCGTTACATGACCAATTTCTTCTGTAAAGCCGTGCCTGTCTTCGCTTTTCTCCTCTCACTGTCCGTTCAGCCCCGCACACACTCACAGGCTCTACTGCAGCAGCACCGGTCCACACAGCTGACATTCAGTTTTAATTTTTATTAACACAGCTGTACCTATATTATGTTAAGCATGAGCGGAAAACCTGTGTTTCCGCTTGTAATGTTAAATGTTGTGGTGGCTGCTGCAGCGATAAACATGGAAGAACAGTATAACAAACTGGATGCAACTAACTTCAGTTAGCTCTGAGTAATTAGCGTGTGAGAGGGCGCCTGCTGGACCCGGGTGAGAGATGTGACCCATGGCCACATAATCATAGTTCATGAAAATGCAGCGCAGTGACGATACAGACATTTAACACACGAGACATTTGTAACGCTGCTGACCCACCGAAGCGCATTCAACCCGCACTAGAGCCGTTCATAATGAGCCAGCCGTCACTCTGTGAGTAGAGAATCCACTCTGCAGTGTAGTTCACTTCACTGATAAACCAGAGAACTGTACAGTAACAATCGTAGTTTATCATTCTCTCTCTCTCTCTCTCTCTCTCTCTCTCTCTCTCTCTCTCTCAGAGATAAGCCAGCTTTTTATTTAATATAGGCTATTTATTTTGAATATTTTTTCATTTACATGTGTTGCAGCTGTATATTTACAAACAGGAAAGGAAACCCTGTCTTTGTATTATATTTAAATCACACTCCGTTTTAATAAAAGTGCTTGTGATATCTCACGTGGCTTAAGTCCACTTAGTTACTAAAACATTCAGAGATATATATTGTGTATCGCCATTCAGCCGAAAATACCGAGATATGATTTTTGGTCCATATCGCCCAGCCCTACTTCATCATACTTCCATAAGTGACTGTTGTTCAATCTGTGTAAAGTATGCACAATGCGTAAGCCTATTCTCTATTTTAGCATCAGTAAATCTGTGATCGAGCTTGCGGTCTGTTAAGGAAAGCCATGAACATGCATCTATCCGAATTACTTCATCCTGCCTTGACCTAGTCGCACCTCCTCAGCCTGGCTTGGCCTTTGTGAAACGCACAAAGCCAGGATGCACAGACTAGATTAGGTCAAGCCTGGCTTTATCAGTTATCCTGGATTCATAAATTCTGCTTTTGTGAAATAGACCACATGTGCCTCCAGAAATTCCGCCGGATGTCTTTCATTTTGGCTGGATATCCGCTTTCTTTGTGTTGGCATTTTAAAATCCGGTCGATTGATGAGGACTATGGTTGACTGCTCCTCAGATCTCTGCAGGGTAAATCGAGACAGCTTGTTAGACTGTCTGTCCAATCTGAGTTTTCTGTTGCACGACTAAAACAACCTTTGAACATACACACGTTCACCCGAACAAGTTCCTTCCCGAGGCCATTTTGCAGAGGCGCCATTGCTCTGTCCGGCACCGCCCAAGATGATTGTGATTGGTTTAAAGAAATGCCAATAAACCAGAGCACGTTTTTCTCCCATTCCGGAATGCTGTGTGGACTCGCCAGACCCTCTTCCCAGCGCTGTGGAGGAAGGTCTGGCAATGCCAGACTATAATGCAACTAATCTGATCATGTTTGCTCATTCAAACACCATGGTACAATAGCTTCGATGTGCCTTCTACACTGACCGCAGCTATCTCTTGCACACTATTGGCTCTGCTTCTGGCACTAAATCACATTTTATAAATTGTCATAACTCTTCATCTCTACCCTTTCTACAAAGCTTTCTGATCAAGTCAGTTTAATTAATGTTTTGCCGAATCATCTGGCATAATTCATTATCTCAGGGTATTTTTCATATAGAGCAGGTCTAGACCATACTCTTCATTAATATTAATTCTTATAATATTCACTCAATGAGCCTGCCCACTCTGGAGTTATGGGCTCATGGCTGTTGATTGGTACTAACTCATCATTGTCACTGTTAACAGCAAACTGGACTAGTGGCTGCTGCTGAGGAGCTACAAGAAAAAGTTTGATTCATAAACATGAAAGGTGGTTTGCAGGCAACATTTTATGTTTTGCACGACCGCTAGCATCCTTCACTGCTCATGACTAGCTTAGTTTATCCGTCTCATCATCTTCATTTGGTGTTTTACTTTCAAACGGCAAGCTGGTTTTAATGAAAAAGTTACTCAGTTTAGATCATCTGTTACACCGTTATATATTCAAGTCTGTTGACTATGTGTTGAGGATGTCAGAAACATAAAAAAGGGTTGGTGATGTGATGAAATGTAATGGATGCTGATGTTGTTGACGATGGTCGATTATATTGTGTCAACTTCGTAGGCTGATATGCACTTTTCCTACCCAATATACGTTACTTTGATGCTGCTATCCATGCACTTAATTATGGTATTTATTTGTCCTCGTACTGTTATGGTTGTGTTCCAGTTGGACTGTGTGTAGAACTTGTATGCATTTATCTGTCTTGTATGTGTTTATATTTGCTACACACCTAATCGCCTTTCGGGGACACAAAAAAAGTTGAAGAAGTTGACTGAACACCGCCGGCCCTCGCAAACAAAAAAACATGCCGGCCCACCGGGAATTCTCCCGGGGCTCTGGTATTATTTGTTTATATGTCTTTGTATCTCTGCATACTTGTGTGGATTGATCTGTCTGTCCAGTATACTTGCCAAAAACTGTTTAAATATAAAACACCCTCAAATGACATGCAGATAAAGTGATGTAGCTGTAACTTCATTAGTTTACACTGTGTACATGTTGTTGTTGTGTTACCCTCTGTGTCCTGCAGGTCCAGTACTCTTCGAATCTGGGACAGCGGCATCAGTGCAATGTGTTTGAGCGGGGGTGGTGGTCTCGTCTGCCCCAGTGGACTCTTAAATGTATTGATCACCTTGTGTCGCTTCCTTGCAATCTGCAGAGACACACACACACACACACACACATACATACACACACACACACACACACACACACCAACTTTGGAGGTAAATGTCAAGAAAGGCAACTTGTGTGTGTGTGTGGTGTTGCGATTAAGAATTGAGTGTGGGTGCATTTTGCAGTGTGGGTAAAGCTGGTATCAGTTACTTGGCAATAAATCAATGATGCCTTCATAGAGGTAAACGATGCAACTCATTAATGCCCTTTTAATTACTTTATCAGAGAGAGACAAAAGAAAGAGTAAGGATGGAGGAAGAGCGAGATGGGGAGAGGATAAAAAGGCACTACATCATAGGTCATTGTTATTTTGGCAGTGTGAGTTGTCCACAAATCTGGAGATGTACTTGATCCAAACAATTATAGACCTATATCCATTATATCTTGTATTGTATCTTGTATCATGTGGACGCGCAGACAGTTTTGTTGTCATTACTTAGAATTCCTCATGGGGGCTGCAGAAACAACGCACTATAGCTTTAAAAAAATATATTTATTTCCAAGTACATTTAGAACAGATTTAAAAAAGAAAAATTGTGATTAATCATGAGTTAACTATGGACAATTAAATTAGATAAAATACTTTAATCGATTGACAGCCTTACTTTCAATTATTTTGAAGAAAGTTTTAATTCAGTTTGACAATCTTTTTCCCTCAGTGGTGGTAATGAGGGAGGGACAAGCACTGTTCTTTCACTTTCCCCACACAGATTTTATCCTGTCGGTCTGACGGCCAGCAAACACAGACTGAAAATTATTAAAAACCGGGCGCTTAATGGAAAAGGGCATTAAATGGAAGAGGACGTAAATGAATCTAGACTACTGGCGTACAATCACATCGCGCTTTGTAAAGTTATTTTATGAATGAAATATACATATTACATAACTGAGGGCCAATTTGGGGACGTTTTTGAATCATTTACGATCCCGTAATTGTCTCCATCTGTTGAAAGCCTGACCGAGATTGACTCGGTTTCGCCCGTTGTCTTTTACTTTCCCTTTTAGCCTTTAGCTGTTCTTCATTTAATTTCCTTTTCTATGATAGCCCTGCCACAGTATCAGCCATAAATACAACAGATAACTTCTAAAATAAAATAAAAATACAATTAGGCCTATATAAAGAAAGCTCCTGCTACATTTTACCTGGCTGGATACAATAACACAGGTTTTTCTGATGTTAAGGCGAGACACTACAGGTGAATAGTGTTACAATTTTAACTTATAGATACTTAGAACTTAAATATGCTAATCAGGCTATAGCTAATTAAATATCCGCTAATTTGCATATATTTTGACGTGACAAATCTGACCATTGAAAAAAAAAAACAAGGTTCAAAATTATTTTTGCATTTTGTTGATATATTCAATGAAAAGTTACATTACCAGAGGGGATTATGAATATCTCCTTTTGTTACCCAGAAAATACTGCCAATAGCCTTAAAAAATTGATTCCCGCCCTATTTTTAAGCATAAAATGTCATATAAATCAGGCCAAGAATGATATATCAACAAATCCCTATGGTCAAACCTTCTCAATATAGTTAGGAATACGACTGTAAAGTTTGGTGTATGTAGGTGCTACAGAAGTGGAAAATCGTCACGTGGAGTGTGAGAAAAAACTCATTTGAGAAAACGGCCTTTAAAGATTTTTTAATGGCAAAATTCCACAAATTTCTATTGAAAGCCATGAATTAAAGACAAAATATGCTTTAGGTCCAAGTAAAATCCATGTATCGCACTGTTTAACATCCAAAACTTATCATTGCTTCATCCATCACTGATCATAACATCCAAAACAACACATCAAAACAACACATCAACATTCCATCACACAGGTGGAATGACAAAAACTAAATATATCCCACCCACAGTAGACGTCACAGCAACATCACGTGACTTCTGAAGATGACTGCAGAGTCAGCAGTCGAAACTGTCAAGGTATGACAAACATTAAGCCTGTCGTATAAGAAAGAATCACTTATAAATACAAATAGTAGGCTAAATGAACTTGTTTGGATTAACACATCAACATGGCCTTCAACTGAAGACCATTACATCACAAACTTCAAACTGACAGAACAGAACCATTACACAGCCTAGTTTCCCCAAGTTAATTTACAGTCTACATATCCATGCCAGCACCATATGTAGGGCCCTCCTCCATCTCCTGCTGGTGTCGTCTCACTTTTTTGGCTGTGCTTACACTTTTACGGCTCCGTTTTGCACTGGCGGAATGGACACTATTGGCTTTTGAAATCCTAACCATGTCGTCATCCTTCATTGCATTGACAGTTACGACTGTGCTCTGAAGCCACAATTTCTCCATCACAGCCAGCATGGCAGAGGCACCCTCATTAAATATAGAAATCGCCATACTGGCTTCAGCCTCAACTCTGCTTTTCCCCACAAAGACTGTTTTTGGACATCGGGTCCATATGACCGAGTTGTGGCATTCGTTGGCATTCTGAGTACCTCTATGCTGCATGCGCTTGAGCAGGCTGTCACTGGACATCCGGTGATAGACAGGGATGAGCTTCTGACCCACCTCGCGTGATAAAAAGTTTCCTGTGTGAAGCCTATGGCTCTCTGGCTTTTCTCCAGTCTCCTCTGCTCTCCTGTACCAACACCAGGATGGATTACACCTAGTGTGTGTAGGATTTTCATCACTAGACATGGAGTGGAGGAGAACTGCCCATATTTCTGCCTTCATCTGATCCAGTGACCCTTGATTATTTAGAATAGCCCCCCTGTAATAATTCTGCAAGGCTTTACATTTCTTGGCAGTGAGCTTACCCTGACCTTTTCCCCCCTAACTTACGCTCAGCACTCAGTTTCCTAAGCGCTGTGCCCATGCGCTTGTGAGCGTGATTTATGCACTCAAGTTTAACAATTGCATGTCCAGGGTATGGGTTGAGCGCAACCACCTCCTTGAATGCTGCACTGTCCCCATCTGACAGCATCTCTGTGTAGCGCAGCTGATGCTGAGACAGACCTGGCCCACATCCTCTTGGCTGCCTCCTGCTCCATGGCCTTACTTGACCCTGAGAATCTACATGACTCTCCTTCCAGCTTTTAAATTCCCCCTGTGTAATCTTACCACCTCGCCTAGCACACTCTCTCAGGGTACAAGCATGGCAGTAGGAGGATAGCACCTCAAAGTCCACTACCAGCCCAGTGAGGATGTCGATGCACACACTAATGCCGTAGTGGGACGTGAAGCCTCTCTTCTGCCAGGTGCCATCAAAAGAGACACTGATATTTATTATGGCATCCTCATCCTCCCTTATTATCTCAGCCACATCAGGGTCAATATCTGCGTATGCCTGCCTGATCTGGTCCCTGGTTCTCTGCAGTGACTCCCAGGCTCTCTCAATTTCAGCAACTGAAATTAAATTTATAGTTTATTACGAACTGTTCATCCATATTATAAAACACAAACAGATTGAGGCCATAATGTATAATGCCACAAATGTTACAGAGAGAGAGAGAGAGAGAGAGAGAGAGAGAGAGAGAGAGAGAGAGGGAGAGAGACAGAGATGGGGTAGATGTAAGACAAGAGATGGGATGTTTCCCATTACTGCTAAACATACAGAAACAAGCTGTAACATTTTGAACACATCTAAATGTAAGTCAAAAAGACACATTCCGTTTCAAAGCACCTAAAATCCAAGAGCCAAATCCTGAAAACAGTCCCCTCAGTCAGCTCATGGTGAAGCTAACTAACCCGGCTCCCATCAGCACTGGTTCAAAACAACTCAACAGAACAAAACTAATTATGAATTATTCAAAAGACCAACATTTAGAACATTGGAGAAAGCAAACAAAGTAGACTAAATTGTTATTTGACATAGTATCTGCACAATGTCAGAGATATAAAGAAGAGACAGATCCTGACTAAACACAGGCTCAGTGACCACCAACTGGGTCAGACAGACAGGTCAGAGAGAGAGAGACATGCTCAGTGACCACCAACTGGGTCAGACAGACAGGTCAGAGAGAGAGACATGCTCAGTGACCACCAACTGGGTCAGATGGAGATACACTTCCTCCTCCACTGTGAAAAATGATCTTCACTAAGAGATTTACACATTTGAAAAACAGCCAAAAAAATAAAAGTTCAATTACAGATTTGTTTAGTATTATATAGTAATATATATTATACAAAAACTGAAATGTCTTGTGTAATGTAATTGTTTTGTATATGTAGTGTGTAAAGTATAGTATATATGTGACACCTATATATTTTATATGACATGTAGGCTATGGTTTGACACAGAGAGAGAGAGAGAGAGAGAGAGAGAGAGAGAGAGAGAGAGAGAGAGAGAGATACCATACCTGTTACTGTCCTTTGGTGTCTCTGATACGTTTTAACATGAAGGCCAGGAATCCCCAACACTTTGCTGATTTTTCTTCAGAGCTGCGTATCCCTAGCCTAACTCGTGCGCTAACAGCACCATTCTCACATTCACGTCAAACGCCACATTGTTCCTGGATACGTCTGGAAGACGCGTCAATGTATAGACACTTTGCCTGTACTTATCTACTTTACAGAGACTGCACTCTAGTAGTAAACTACAACAGAACCCATGATTCTTCAGATCAATATTGATTTTCAGCCCTGTCCCTGCGCAATTAGGGACAAATTAAACCACCAATCAGTTCATTCAGACGCGCTACATGAACTGTCAGCCACTGCTGTGTGGCGCTGTCGTTACCTCCGCTGTCTGAAAACTCCTGTTTTATGAACGACAGTTTACGCATCAACACACTTTGTGATGGCATTTCATCATCTTCTGTCTTCGTTGGTAATCCCCTGTGTTTTCTTGCTTCTTGCTTCTCTGAGAATTTTACACAGCTATCTTTCGACATTTTGAACTATCGCGGATATGTCAGAACGCGTCACATGATGATTCTGAACGAAACACGGAATCACAGAAAATCAGCCAATAAGATTGCGCATTTTGAGTTAAATCGCCCGTTTTACTTTCATGATCGGTTGCTGATAAACCGGAAATGACCATATTTGGATCCGACAGCATTGCAAAGGAGAGAGAGAGAGCGCTTTCTAACGGTATATGAGATGACAGGGTGCAGACAGCGATCGCGGAGCAGCGGGATGATTTAGAACGCCAACTTTTGATCAATTTAGGTGAAATCTACACACGCCAACAGACAAAGTGTAGTAAAATAAAGACCTAAATGTGTATTTTGGACTTTTTTTCAGCACAAGTCTGAAAGAATACATGTTATTGAAGACATATAGCCCAAAATCTCAAAATTGACAAGTGAAAAAAAAAACTATGTTTTTGCCTGCCATGTCTCGCCTTAAATGCCTTAAATTTAGATTTTTCAGTTACTTGTACAGAGCCTGTTGAAAATGTGCCCGTTTGGAACGGGTGATTGCTTGGCCTGTGGTATTGCTGCTTGTAGAATTCTTCAAAACCAAATTGTACCACAAAATTACTTACAGAAGGACCCCAAACCACTTACTCCACTGTAGCCTATAGCCTACTACTGACTTACAGTGTAGGCTACGTCTACATCAGAGGAAAACATTGTAGGCCTACCTACTACTGTGTTTACCTGACAGATAACGGGGCAGATTCAGAATGTAATCACAAAATATCACAATGACAATAAGGAGTATTCATAGTCCAAGTCTAATCTGAAGGTTTACCTATGGCCCTGACCTATGGTAAAACAGGTAAATTAGGTCTGAACATGGTTCTGCCTAAGAATTTTATTGGTGCTTGTGTGTATTCTCACCTCAAGGCAGTCATTGAAGAGGAAGAGTGTGACATGTTCTCCACGGTCACAAGGCTGATCTCCCAGGGCTATTGTTTCTACTCTGTAAACCAGACTGCGATGGGAAGACAGCAAGTTGGCCTGCAGAGAAGACAAAGCACTGAAAGTAAAAGAAGTGTTGAGAATAGGCCTGCACGATATTGGAAAAAAACTTACATTGCGATATTTTTTTTTCCTGTGATATATATTGTCATATGAAAAAAAGAAATTTTTACAAGAGGACATAAATAGCCCCATTTAGAAATACTAAATCATTCTCAAGTACTGGGGTGATTTTATAGGAGAGTGCATCTACTCAGAAAATAAAAATGAAAATGGAAATTTTCTTATGCGAACCAGTCTTTGTTGAACTTTAATGCTTTACAAAAACCAAAGCAAGTAAGCGCTGTGACTACTCTTCTGAAGTGATTTTGGAGAGGGAAATTAAAAAGAAATACACTGGTTGACTGACATGACACCATTGTATTCATATAATATCAATCCAGGCTAAAATGAATGATATTATTCAATGCATGCATGTTGCTTCTTCTAAATTTCAGGTTGTGGTCAACTAGCGGGGCCTGCTTTGGTTGTTTGATAAATTGATTAAAATTGATCATGATTGTTGGTTTGCTGTGCATGCAGAGCCTGCATGTCACACTCTTGCAACAAACTGTGTTTCCAAGACCACTTAAATCAGTGTAAATTACATTATATCAGAAACAGACTGCTGTTGTAGATTAGTGTTAAGTTTCTAGCGTCACAGCTCCGAACCATGACGTTAATTGGGACAGACGCCTTGTTTCTTTAGGCTAACTGTGTTAGCTTTAGCCTGGCTGGTAGCAGCTTTCTGCGGTGAAAAATGACCGGGAGATATTGGGATTACGTTGCATTAATCAGGTGATTTAGTTTGTCTTTGCAGCGTACATAAAACACTGACTACCCATGGAAAAGTATTAGCATCACTGTGTCAGTGGCAGCTGCCGCTTACAGTACTTTTCTACACACCGGAGAGCCTCACTTCCCATAACAACCCCCGTCGGACTAACGTTACGGGACATGACTATCTGTCTTAAAGGGGAAGGGTCGGCCGGGAACAATCATGTAAAAGGAGAACAGTGAAAGTTTACTTTTCTATCAAGCAGCAAAAAAGTGTTGGCATCAACATCGCAATGTCCTGCAACGTGACTATCGCGCATGCGCACATCACGATGTAGACGATGAATCAAAATATCGTGCTGCCCTAGTTGAGAATGCTTATGCTTAAGTGCAAGGTCCTTGAGATGATCACCACCCGCAACATCTTCTAATAGTCTTCGACGCGAAAGTGGAGCCGATGGACATTAGGGCTGTTGGAACGAATTCAGAAAGTCGAATATAATTCGAATAGTAAAAAAACCAATACTATTTGAATGCTGAAATCACTATTGGAATGTGATTTCGTTTTATAAATATGTTGGCTAACGTTAGCTAATCTCCCTTTTCTCACCTTGGCCTACCCGCATGTGAAAACAAAATGCTTTTGTCATGTCATGTCGGATGAATAATCAGCGGGAGTGAGAAACACAAGGCATTGCGAGGTCTTAACATCACGGAGCCAACGTTAAGTACCGAGGGGGGAGTGACGGTCTGCGGCTGGAAATTGGAAGAACAATGGAAAATAGTTTTAACATGACTTTAAAATGAACATTCACCGAGGTAAAATGTTTAGGTTATCATTAGTTAGCTTGTTCTGGTTTCCTAACTGCGTCGCAAGTTATAGTAGCTTTGCTGGGCTATTCATGGAGACCGCTAAAGTTTAGGTTAGCTGCCCTACAGCTCTCAGAGTTACCTTTGATTTCATATATTGCCTTCTAATAGCTGTATTCTCAGTAATGTGACAATCTGCAAGAAACAGGTTGCACTTATTTACTTTGTTTGGTTTTATGCTACCTCTACAAACATTTACGAGGCTTTCTTGGCAGGAGTTTACATTTAATATGTTGCTTTTAAGTAATTTTTAGTTTTGTTTGCACTTGCTGATTTTGCAAACACAAAAAAAGAAAAACATAATTGGAAGATGACTCTGTATGAGGAAAATAGTGCTACTCTTAGTTTTCTTTTGCCAGTAAAAGAAAACAGTAGCCTACTGCCAGCCCAATAGCACATACTGTATAACACAATAGCACATACAGCTACACAAAAATTTACTAATGAAAAATCAACAGAGACATAGTTTAAAAAAATAAAAATAAATAACAGTGTGATTGCCCCAGGAAAAAAGGCATACAGCTTAGCCAACCTAGCATGGACCTAATGCTATTCCACATTAAAAATTAAATTGATGAAATACGACTCAGGTTACTCTGCAACAGGAAATCTGTCTGACTGTTGTGCCCACATCTTTCGGAGTCCAAGATCAAGCTATTGCACTTGACAGGCGGACTGTATTCCACGCCGACAGAAGGCAAAACTCTGGTAAGACGAGAGGAGGCTGACTCTGTGTTTACATCAATGATTGGCGCTCAAAACTAGTCAAAGTTCGACAATGTTTTCTTGATGTCAAATTTTATGTCAAGATGTCAGCCATATTTTCTGCCCAGAGAACATGTTGCTGCCGTTTAAATTTCTCCTGACATTACATGTCTAATATTTTTAGCCAAATAAACAAAAAAAGGAGGCTGATCGGCTCTATGTACAATTTACTGATAAGCATAGAAAACAGTGATACATTATTACAAAGTATATACAATAAATGGACAGAAGACCTAGGGGTTGATGTTAAAGGAAAATGGAAAGAAAGTTTGTCACTAACGTACAAATTAACTACTAACGAAAATCTGCGTCTAATACAGTTTAAGATAATGACAAGAATATATTACACTAGAGATAAAATAAACAAGTTTGATAATACATCATCAGATATAAGTCTAAAATGTAATTCATATGGTGACTCCCTTATGCATGCCTTTTGGTACTGCAAAGGTATAAAGAAAACTTGGGAGGGTATAGAGATTTGGTTATCTAAGTATACTAATAGAGAAATGATATTCTCCCCAAATATATGTATTTTTCAAGATATAGAGGGAATATGATATCCAACTAGTTGGCAGATACTTTTTTCCTCTCTTATCTTTAAAAAATTGATCTTGCAAAACTGGAAAAATAAGGAAGCACCTTCAATAGAGAATTGGAAGGCCCTAATGAAGTATTACCTGAGTATTGAAAGATCAATGTCAGAGGACAAAAATAAAAAGAAACAATTTGATAGCCAATGGAGACAAATTTATGATGCCCTCTAGAACCTGTCTTTAGAACCCCGTAAATTTATTTTACGTGTGTGTGTGTGTGTGTGTGTGTGTGTGTGTGTGTGTGTGTGTGTGTAGGTGGGTGGGTGTGTGAGAAATCTGGGTGGGTGGGTGTGTGGGTGTGATCTGGGTGGGGGTGGGTCGATAAAATCAATAAGAACTGAGGGAAGTATACTATATAAAAAATAGAGATGAAATTGTGGCGAAACTGTTTTTGATGACATTTTGAAATCTGTCTTTTATTGATTTTATTTTATTTATTTTATTTGTTGTTTCGCCTTGTTTGATGTATTTCCTGGAACCGGATTATGGTGACCCACAGAAATTAACAAAAATAAATTCTAAAAAAAGAAAAGAAAAGAAATGCACAACAGGAATGCATTAGGTCATCATCAGTCACATGACAAAACTGAATGGTATTTTTATTGTAGCTAGTGATTTTTTTCAGACCTGAGATCTGTATTACCTTAATTCTTCCAATTTTAAAGGGGTGATAGAATGCAAAACCAAGTTTACCTTGTCATAGTTGAATTACAACAGTTCGGTGGGTAAAATATAGAACCTCAAAGTCCCAGTGACACCTGTTTCCTATGCAAATCTCACAATTTGAAACTGCAGCTGAAAACGTGTGAATCTCAAGAAAGCTCATAGTTGACATCAACTTGGTGGCTGTACCTTATTTGGCTCTAGTCTGTACCTTGGTCACGCCTCAAAATGTACATACAAACACAGTTGGTCTTCTGAATCTAGGTTGTGCAGACCCCGCGGTGAGCTGGTCGGAGCTCCACCAGGTCAGTGGCAGTTGGTAGTGTAGTTAACCCAGAAACCGTGACTTTGCACTGGGTAAAGAGCGCCGTGGAGCTCCGCTTGTTATGCCCGCTTCTCTTGTGGACCATTATAACTTCGAAAAACCACAGGTTCCAGTTAATCTTATAATGGATATGTGTGTTGAGTTATTTAAACAAACTATCTGGGAAATAAACGCCTCTTGTCTGCGAGTCTCCTGTTTAGAGCTCCAGCCAGCTCACAGTCAGACTGTGGAGCTCCTGAAGTCTAACCATATTTGCAATTAGCTATCAATTTTCGTAAAACGGCACATATTTGAGCTCTACATAGTTGATTTCTCGCATAAAAAAGTCTCAGAAGTGAATTTAGTAATGAAATAGCAGACGAACAATGTATAAAATTTCTGTGCAGTGTATGTGACGTGGTGTGCACCGAGCGGCACGGAGGCGAGGGGCTGTGTGTGTGTGTGTGTGTGTGTGTGTGTTTCAACCAACCAATCAGTGCACAGCTCATCTAAATATTCATGAGCATACCATATTTGGGAGAAAAGCTCTTGTTTCATTCAAGGCTTATTCACAGGGTTGCATTAGGCCCATAGAATAACACCAAGGGCATTTTTAGCCCAAACAATGTTACATACCCTATTAGGAGACCTTAAGGAACAGTGTGAAATACCCTATATAATCATTGTATCACCCCTTTAAGGCACTTGGTTGGTCAACACAACCACAGACATTCTAACACCAGCAATCCTCAAACTTACAGGACAGCCGTCAACTTCATAAACAACATCAAAGATCTGCTTCTGGCCTTCAGTCTTCCTCTTGTCCTCATTGATGTGACTATGTGGGAGGGAAGGGAGAAGGGAAGTTAGAGAATGGAAGAAAATGTTATTGTTAATCTCAATAGTACTGAAACAATTAGTTAAGAAATCAATTAGTTGACCACCAGAAACAAAATAAACAACACTTAATAATCCATCACTTGTCTTAGTTGTTCATCCAGAAAACATTTCATACATTTGCTGGTTCCACCTTCTCAATTGTGAGGATTTGCTGCTCATTTTTGTTTCATATCAAGAACAATAACATAATTTAATTTTCCTACTTAAGACTAAGACATTTCAGGGTGTAATAGTGGCGAACCTTGCCTAAAATAAAGACCACCACTACTAATGTCATACCATTCTGAGCCAGGAAAAACCCTGAATCATTTACTGTATTACTACTGTATCTTTATTATCCTCTACAAGGATTAAGGGATTGTCGATGATTACTCGATAACTCTTCAACAACAAAATCAATAATTACAATCACTTGATTCTTGCTAAATCTCACTCAGTCAATTATTACAAGTTAAACCTACATAATGCTCAAGACTTAATAGGAGTGTTGTATCCTGAGATCGGTTTCAGGAATAGAGCAACAATGCGCTCTGATCTCACTGGAAGGACGAACCTTCCTAGTATAACATATACATACATATATATACACAGGGATTAAATTGGGCCGGGGCTCTCCGGGGCTCAGCCCCGGCACATAAGCCTGCTCGTTTGTCCGGATGTGCCTGCTTGCAGTCTAAATATGTCACATAAAATTTTATGAAAGTGATGCTTTTGAAAACATGATATTTCTGACAATAAATGAAATGTTTTTTAAATGGCATGTCTATTTTGTCTCGGCGGAGCTGAGATGAGAACAATCTGAACACGGCAACAACCCGGCCAGAACTGCAGACAATTCACCACTACATAACGCCGAAGTGCCTACGTCGGTAGGATTAACAGATAAAATGCCTTCTCCTAAAGATAAAAACCCATTCGCAGCGGTGGAAGCCCGGTGCTCAGAAGCTCCACCGGCCGCTACGAGTTCATGTCGCTGACCAAGCCGTTGAACCGGTCCTTGCCGTCGCATCTCCTCCAGCGGCAGGGCTCCGAGCCGGACACGACTCGTCTCCGAGCATCACTCAGTGCTGTGTGTGTGTGTGTGTGTGTGTGTGTGTGTGTGTGTGTGTGTGTGTGTGTGTGTGTGTGTGTGTGTGTGTGTGGTAGTAAAGAGAGAGATTGGGAGAAGGAAGTTTGTGTAATGTGGACCAGGTCACCACAGACCCAAATCTTCTCAGCTGTTGCTACTGTCATGCTGCACTGTCTCTTCATGTGGCACATTTTGTTTGGCACATTGTATGGGTCACTTCTTATATCATAACAAGGTAATACAATGTGTAATCATAAAATGCAGCCCTTTGATTGGCCGAAAGCTTTTCACTCCACTGCTCAGCGGCAGAATCAACGTCATAGCTGTAGATTGCATAGAAACTGAAACCGAAGAAATGCGAGATGCAACAAAATGCGTACCTAGAGAGCAGCGAATTGTACAAGCGTACTTAAAGCGTAACTCTCGCCAAAATGCATCCTAGGGTATTTTTGTGAATGTACGTATGTCAAACTTTAGTTTAAAAGCATATTTAGGACCGAATCGCCACTTTTAAGATTTACCGTATTCTCGTTTTTGGGTCAAATGGCCTTTTGAATGGGATTGACTGTTTTGAGACTAGCATGAGAGTGCCCCTATCACTCCCATTCAAAAAGCCCTTTGACCCAAAAACGAGAATACGGTGAATCTTAGAAGTGGTGTTTTGGTCCTAATTATGCTTTTAAACTAAAGTTTGACTCACGTACATTCACAAAAATACCCTAGGATGCATTTTGGCGAGAGTTACGCTTTAAAGGAACATGCCGACTTATTTGGAAATTAGCTTATTCACCGTAACCCCCAGAGTAAGACAAGTCGATACATACCCTTCTCATCTCCGTGCGTGCTGTAACGCTGCCTGACGGTTCCAGCATTAGCTTAGCCCAGCACAGATCCTGAAGGTAACTGGTTCCAACTAGCCTACTGCTCCGAATTGTGACAAAAGTGACAAAATAACGCCAACATGTTCCTATTTACATGTTGTGATTTGTACAGTCACAGCGTGTACAAAAAACAACGTAACATGAGACAGCCATAGGAACATGTTGGTGTTATTTTGTCACTTATTCGGAGCAGTAGGATTGCTGGAACCATTCACCTGCATGTTCTGTGCTGGCCTGATGCCGCTGGAGCAGTCAGACAGCATTACAGCACGTACGGAGATGAGAAGGATATGTATCGACTTGTCTAACTCTGGGGGTTACGGTGAATAAGCTAAATTCCCAATAAGTCGGCGTGTTCCTTTAAGGGTCAAAATGCGTGCCGAGTACCAAAAATGCGTACATGTTGGCAGGTCTGTATTTTATGTCATTTAAGAGGTTACATATTGTGCATTGTAGCTTACCTGTGTTTCCTTCTATAGGTAATAAGCTGTTAACTTAAAGCAGTGGGAGATGTGGTATCCTAACTGTAATATCTTAACTGTAATATTAAGTTATAAGAATGCTTATCTTTAAGCTACATCAGTTATTTAGCTATGAAGAATAATAGTTAATTTCCTTATACTGTTTCTGAAGTTAGCTGCTACTAACAGATGTTCCAGAAGGAGGCGCTATTACATTGAGTTCTGAGTTCAGCTGACCGGATGTTGACTTTAGTTAAAAAAGACCGAAGAAGTTGTTGCTAGCGTGAGACAGGTGAAAGTAACTTGCATAGATGTAATGCTGTCCGTTTGTATTAAACTTGCAAACATATGTAGATGTTGTGGACATTCAGTTCTTCATTAGAAGAACAAGGAGATAGGAGATTGTTCACATGAGGTGTTTGAAATAATCAAATATTGCTAGCTGTGTGATCGTCACAAAAGAAAGGTAAGGTCACGCCAACTTACGTCATGACTTCTTTCAGAGACTCAATTGCTTTCTCCAGTGTTATCTTGTCTGGGTTGTCATCTGGCGTATGCTTCTTTATGTCTGAAATAGTGGACCAAAAGGAGAGTTTGTTAAGGAGTAGACAGGCATGAAAAGATGAAAACTTTGTAGACAAAGGGGAGAGGAAAAGAACGAGAAATAGAAATTATAGACCGGTATCAACAGGAGAACTCTCTCTCTCGTTGACTGTCCCCTCACTTCCATGTCATTACCTTTCTGAATTACAGTTGAAAGTTCTATTTACAACCACAAAAAAGCAAGCAGGCTGTGAATCCACATATTAAAAAAAAGAATAAAAAAATGTTTTTAGGGCCTTTTCACACCTGAAAGTCGGAACCAAGGTCTGTACCAAAGTTAATGTTTTTGTTACATTGTACACATTTGATTCGGTTAGTTTTGGTTTCACACTGCAGTTATGCAAGTGCACTAAAGAACTATACTATAGGTGTTTTTCCATTACCAGTACCTACTCGACTCGCCTCGCCTCTACTCGCCTCCGTTTTCCATTGCAGATTTTAAGAATCGCCTCAGCGTGGCTGGTCGTCATAGCGACTGCCGTGGGCGTGGCTTAGTAGCTTGCTTTTCCCATTGACAAATCCCCGCCGCATTTCCTGGTTCTCTGTCTCCATGAACAACATGATATCAAAGAGTTAACGTTTACTGCTCCAGATTTCCCACCGTGATCACATATATATGACTCTAGAGTCGCTACTCGCTTTGTTTCTCTCACATATATATGACTCTAGAGTCGCTACTTGCTGCGGAGATAATCGCCGTCACTCTCTCACTTCTCCCTCGCTCACCAGCTCCCCACACGCACACATACGGCGACTCGACACACACACATAACACATTACACACACCAGCGCACCAGTATAACCATCAGGCCACTTGTGTGCTACGGAGAAAGCTCTGCGTAGAGCCTCCGGCAGCAAAAAACCACCGCTGGCTAAACTATTTAAAAATGCCGTCTGTCGCTGGCAATGCAGTGATCAGTGACGATTCTTTCCGACCAGTCAGCAGCCTGCAGGGTTTCGCGTCACCTTCTCGGCTCGCCTCAGCTCGCTTGGAACCTCGACTGAGGAGGTGCGAAAAAAAGTATCTGTTAGCAGGTACCAGGTACTTTTTTTCGTAATGGAAAACCAAAAAAAGGCGAGGCGAGGAGGTACTGGTAATGGAAAAGCACCATAAGACATACTACAGTACTTATGGGGTACTTTCCATAACATCATCTCTCAATGCAAATCAAACCAGCTACTAGGTTAACTGAAATAAAACCATGCCAATCTTTATGTATGGTGAAGGGTATGTGATAAGGGTGTCACGATTTCGATTTTAAATCGAAATCGATCGAAATTAAGTCACAATCTTGGGATACTGAATAAAAAAAATGTAATCGTCGATACTGCCACGCCCCCATGTCACGTCCGGTCGGCTTGTCAAGCGGAAAAAAAACGCGTTGAAGTGCTGCGACTCAGTCAACCTCCTGTCACTTAGCTAGAGCCAGTCAAAAGATAGCATGGCAACTGCAGATGCTGGAGACCCATCGACAGAACTTGAGCCCCCTCCTCTTTCACTGAAGTGTGTCAAAGTATTTTGGATTTCCAGTGAATTATGTTAACGCTCACGTTGTCAACAAAAAAAGCCACAGTTTGCAAGCTCTGCTATGTGTATGTACCATATTCTGTGTTTTTACCATAGCACATTAGCCTAGCAGCTAGCAGATATTCCTTCTGCTTATAGCTTTATCACAACAAAACCAGACGGTTGAATTTCGGCCTGCATGCACATTTTGTAGCCTAAACAGAGCAACTTATACTGGTTATATTAGAGAGAGCAACAAGTTAGCGGACTGTGCGAGTCGTCCTCTCTGCTATCTGTCTTCTCCCATGCTTCCAGGCAGCACTGCGCGGAAGACGACGTTGGGGGCTTCAAACCCCCCCCCCAAGATATCACTGCCATTTTCCAATCCTTTTATTCAAAGCTGTTTGAATCCTCCTGCAATCCAGATCTGACACAGTGCCAAAAGTTCCTCAAAGAGCTAAACCTGCCTATTCTTGACCCAGAGGAGGCAGAAAAACTGGGTTACGTTAGAGGAACTCAAATTAGCGTTAAAAACAGCCAAGAAAGGGAAAACACCGGGGTTGGATGGAATTCCATCAGAACTCTTCCTACAGTACTTTGACACACTAGGACCTATCATTTTACAAACTTTAACCTTGGTCATAGAGAGGGGCACCTTTCATCAACAAATCAACACTGCACTAATTTCGGTCATACACAAAAAGGGCAAAGATCCGACGGAGTGCTCGAATTACAGGTCCATCAGCCTCATTGGGACTGATATTAAGTTTTATTCCAAAGTCTTGGCACTATGCCTAGAACGCTTCATTAAGAAGCTAGTCCACCCCGAGCAATCAGGGTTTATAACAAAGCGCCAAGCTGCAGACAATATACGCAGATTACTCCATGTAATAGAAGAAGCCAAAAACCTCCCAACAACGGCAGCGATTTTAATCACTGGACGCGGAAAAGGCTTTTGACCGCCTAGAATGGAACTGTTCAATCACAACCCTCCCCAGCTACCAGTGGTGTTCCCCAGGGCTCAGTCCTGGGCCCCCTCCTTTCTATAATTTACTTACTTCCTCTAGGTTTTATTTTCAGGAAATACAATATATATATATATACACAATATATTTCACTGCTACGCACTGCACCCAGCTCTACTTGTCCACCAAACCCACTTCCATGCTTACTCCGTCTTCCCTGTCTGACTGTTTAGACGAAGTTAAAACCTGGTTCACTCATAACTTCCTCAAATTACACAGTAGCAAAACAGAAATTCTCCTTGTTGGCTCCAAATCCACCCTAACAAAATGTCCTAATTTTTCACTCAACATCGACAATTCCAAAGTCTCCTCTTCCACTCATGTCAAGAGCCTCAGTGTCATCCTCGATAGCACACCTTCTTTTGAAAAACACATCAATCTCACCCGGTCTGCATACTTTCACTTAAGCACCATACACCGTCTTCATCCATCACTTACACCCAATAATACAGCTACTCTCATCCACGCTCTTGTCACTTCCCGTATTGATTATTGTAACTCCCTCCTCTTTGGTTTACCCCACAAGTCCATCCATAAACTCCAATTGGTCCAAAACTCAGCTACCCGTATTATCACTAGAACCCCAACAACTGAACACGTTACTCCACTCCTTAAACAACTGCACTGGCTCCCTGTCCAATACCGTATTGACTTTAAGATTCTTCTTCTCACTTTCAAAGCCCTCCATAATCTTGCTCCTCCATACCTCTCTGAACTCCTTCAGCCCTACACTCCATCCCGAACTCTCCGATCCTCCTCTTCCTCACTGCTTTCCACTCCTTCTGCCCGCCTGTCCACAATGGGGTTTAGAGCCTTCAGCCATTCGGCTCCTCGCCTCCCGCTGTCCATCCGTACCATAGAGTCTCTACCCACATTTAAAACCTCCCTCAAAACCCACTTTTTCCGAAAGGCCTACCCCCCATGATACACTATCTCAATCTTTTAAATGTGTTTGTTTTAATTCTATTTGCCTTTTAACTGTATTTTTGCTTGTTTTAAACTGTAAGGTGACCTTGAGTGCTATGAAAGGCACCCATAAATAAAATGTATTATTATTATTATTATTATTATTAGAATGGAACTACTTGTGGCAAGTAATGGAGAGGCTTGATTTGGGAGCCAAATTCATTGACATGGTACGTACTTTATATGCGAATCCCATGGCCATAGTCTCAACCAATGGCCTGCATTCATAGCCATTCCCCATCGCGCGGGGCTCGCGACAGGGATGCCCGCTCTCTCCCATGCTATTTGCGATCTCTCTTGAACGGTTAGCCCAAGCCATAAGGCAAAATAAAATATTTAATGTCCAGATTAAATCCAATAACAACTTAATATCGTTATTTGCAGATGATATTTTACTGTACATATCTGACCTTGAGGACTCTATTCCAAAAATCCTTAAGATCTAATGAATTTGGCTCAATCTCCGGCTATAAAATCAATTGGAATAAATCTATTCTGCTCCTGTCGAACAACAAACTTGTGAAATCAGCTATTAGTGATACAATAACAACCCAAAGCAAAAATACATATTTGGGCATCATTTACTCATCGCTACAGCCAGTTGTCCAGGACAACTATGACACTATATTAACTAGTGTTCAAATGGATCTGACTAATTGGTCTACGCTGCCCGCATCGCTACGGTCCAGGATTGCTGTTGTTAAAATTAACATAGTCCCTCGTGTGAACCTCTTAAGTACAATGATCCAAGAACCCCCACCAATAAATTTCTGGCAGAAACTTGACACTGTAATCCGGCAGTATATTTGGAATAGTAAAAAACCTAGGCAAGTACCTTGCAAAGTACCATGAACACGGGAGACCTGGCCCTCCCCAACCTTAAAGGGATACTTCACCGATTTAGCATTGAGCTTTGTATCAGTAGAAACACGGTAGTATTTTCGAATGACCGTGCTTCCCTCCCTCATGTCCCCCTGAGACGAGAGATCTCTGTATTGTGCGTCTGGACAAAAGCCTCTGATGATACAAAAATCGTTGTTTTCCATCATTGGAGGCATTTATGCCCAGAAGCAATGGACTACAGCCAGTAGTAGGAGCTACTTCCGCATGTTTTCAACCCGCCCATAGGGGGTTGGATTGTCGTCTTTATCCAAACATTGCCTAAGCAAAACGAGCGTCAGCCATCTTGAAGCTACCAAGCTTCTCAGCAGAAAACTTTTATAACAATTATGTGCATTTAAACTACCGCACATGTACATTGGTACAGACAGGAGAATATGCAGGACACTTTATTACAGACAGAATACTCTACACAGCTCATCGAAACCAGCACCTCAGCTTTCTGTGTCGCACGATGGCGCTAGCCAGGGAAAGGGACCTCAACAGCGGTTCGGTGGAAAGCTAACGTGAGTTAAGAGACTGCTGTGTTTTTGTTGTTGTGGAAACATTGCTGACCAACAGTGTACCGGACTATCCAGCTACCAGGCCTGCTAGCCTTTCAGCTACGGGCCCTCAGAGTGTGGATGGACCCCTCATCTACAGTTCCATGGAGAGAAATGGAACAAAACCTCACTGGAAGTCTAAGACTGCAAGACCTTGCCTTTGCTGGTGTGTGTCCAAAAAAGTGTATGCTAGCCTATGGCCCTATTATCACCAACACATTGACCAACTTTAAACAGGTGGAGGAGCAACTACGCTACACCAATGAGTGGCATTTGAGCACCCCAATTTGGCACAACATGCACTTAATGTCTGGTAACAAACCTTTTGTTTGTAACCAGTGGAGTGACAGGGATATTTATACTCTAGACCAGTTATTCAATGGGGAAGGTATGTTGAGTTTTGAGGACCTGATAACTAGCTTTGAGATCCCTAGGACATCCTTTTTCCTTTATCTTCGCTTAAGGTCAGCCCTAAAATGTTATGGAGTACCATGGGGGAACAGTCTTGAGACCCACCCAATCCTTAAATGGCTTGTTGATTCTCCTGCGAGAGGATTAGTGTCCAGGATTTATGCTAAATTGATGCAAGCATCCGTAGGAGAACTCCCAATAGTAAAGAAATGGGAGCGAGAGCTGAGCCCGGAGGGGAACGCAATTAATTGGGAGACAGTTTGGGACAACATTTCCCACTGTTCCAAGAACCCAAATCACCAGCAGATCCACTTCAACATATACATAGAACATAGGACATATTGGACACCTCAGAAGAGATACGTCTCTAAAGGCATTCCTGCTCCCTATTGCACGTTCTGTCAACCTGAACAAACTGGAACTTTCCTGCACATGGTCTGGGAGTGTGAACAGGTGCATGAGTTTTGGAATAAAACAACATCAATAATATCTGATGTGATAGGATGTCGAATTCCTACTGACCCGATTGTTTTGTAACTTAATGACGACTCTAAATTACATCTGCTTGGGAGACAAAAGAAAGTTTGGTTAGCCGGTTCAACCGTGACCAAGAAAATTATAGCTCAACGCTGGCTCCCGCCCCGCTCGCTTTGTATAAAACAGTGGTTGGCGTATTTTCTGGACATAGTTATGCTTGAGCTCTCTACAGCAAGGATTAACAAAGCCAAATCATCTATTATAGACCTATGGAAAGGTGCAGCAACACAGGTATCAGTCCTAATGACCTCAGTTCTATTGTTCTTTGAAATAAAAAAATAAATAAAAAGAATTATCATTAAAAAAGGAAAAAAAGAAAAAATCTGCCTGCCTCTATGGGAATTTAACATAGGGGTGTACTTACTTATGCCCCCTGTAATTTAAGGAACAACATTTATTTATTTATGATTAGGGCTGGAAAACGATTAAGTTTTAATCGCAATTAATCGCATGATTTCCCTGATTAATTGCGATTTATCACATTGTTATACGCAAAACCCAATAATGAATTCAAAAGTAGTGTATAGCGCAATTTTATTTTAAATGTTCTGCCATATGAACGAAAGTGCCATAACATTTGTTCTGCAAACACTTAACATCAGCATTTTGTTTTTACAGTAGCAGATAAATAAAATATTTAGTGTAAATCTCAACTTAAACAATGTAATCAAAGCAAATACAAAATTAAAGCTTATTGCCACTGCCAGGGCAGTCATGTTATCCTGTTTGTATATATATATATATATATATATATATATATATATATATATATATATATATATATATATATATATATATATATATATATAAAAAAACAGCCCACAAAATCCTGAGCCACAATAACATTAAAACTGTAACTCCGAAGTAATTATGGTTACCCATTGATGTCCAGTAGTCCCCAGTGAGAGTAACAGCGGGTGCACATTGTAAAGTTGTCACTTTTGCAGTCCTCTCCTTTTCATACAACTTGTGTATTCTTCTTGTGATGGTGCGTCTTGAGGGAATCTCATACCTGCCGTCATTTGTTGCGATTCTCTGAATGTTTCTCAGACCGACTTCCTCCACAACACTAGGGCTGGGACGATTCGTCGACGTCATCGATTACATAAATGCGTCGACACAAATAATTTGCGTCGACGCATCACTAAATAAAATAAATAAAACTTGCGTGCAAATTAATTAATGTTATGCGGAACTAATATAATGCGGAACTACTGTTAGATACGAGGGTTCTAGGGACACTTAATCTGTAGCCCTGCCTTAGCTCTGAAGCTAGCCGAGCTCCGGCTACATGCAGGTTGTTGTCAGGTCGACGGTCCAGTGAGTGAGTCAGAGATAGCAGCACAAAAGGACAAGTATGGCAAGTGGTGGCGACCCACAAGAGTTCCTTTAAGATCGCAAGTTTGGGAAGACAGGCTGGAGCCTCCCGTGTCATGCCTTCTCATCTCACGCCGTCCCCGCCTCGAAAACGTCGGTCTTCGGGTCAGTTCCAGTAGTAGGCTACAGGCGAGAGAGTGGTGGATAAGATGAGGACTGTGCGTAATTTACCCTAGGGTCCTTTGCACCATGACCTCGAGCCAAACACGCCCCCAGAAGCTTTTTTCACCTGGGTCTAACATTGGGCGAGTTAGCGTAGAGTAGCGTAGAGTAGCGTTAGCCGCTGAATAGCTTAGCGCAGGGGCTAATGGACCCACGTTTGTATCTCGTAAATGACCCCACTAATAATGCCCGAAATGATACCAAAGGTCTACACTAGTACATATAGGTTATGCACTCATAAACGATGGATTGGAAAGTTTGTAAGTACACCAGAAGTTTAGGAACACTTGCCTGCTCTCTTCTGCTCTCTGTTGCTGCTGCTGTTGCTGCTGCTGCTGCTACCTGCAGTTAGACGAGTGCTTAGGGCTGCCCGGCTGTCTACAAATTACTACACCGAAAAGAGATACAACAAAAATATGTATTAATTCAATGATTAAATAAGGTAAGGTCTCCAAACTTACCTCAATTATTACTTGTTTCCTGCTAGTTATATTACAGCACTTACTTTAAAAAATAAGTTAAATTAAAAAATATTTTTGTTGCATCTCTTTTCGGTGTTGTAATTTGTAGACGTCCCTAAGCACTCGTCTCACAGCAGCAACAACAACAGCAGAGAGCAGAAGCCAGCAGGCAAGTGTTATTTACATAAACTTCTGGTGTACTTACAAACTTTCCAATCCATCGTGTTATGAGTGCATAACCTATATATACACTAGTGTAGACCTTTGGTATCATTTCGGGCATTATTAGTGGGGTCATTTAAGAGATACAAACGTGGGTCCATTAGCCCCGCGCTAAGCTATTCAGCGGCTAACGCTACTCTACGCTAACTCGCCCAATGTTAGACCCAGGTGAAAAAAGCTTCTGGGGGGGTATTTGGCTCGAGGTCATGGTGCAAAGGACCCTAGGGTAAATTACTCCGAACCATCACTTTAAACAAGAGCGTATTAATTAATTTACCTACTGTTAAAAAAAGCAAATACAGGTTAATCTCTCATACACTACTCTTTTTGCACTTGCTCTGTTTACTTTAAGTTTTTACTTTTGTATTCCTCCTGAAAGTGACTTTATTTTGTTGTTGGATTGATAGCCTACATCTGGCTTCAGGTTGCACTACAAATTCATTTTACTTGAACTGCACTGTTCCTGTAAAATGTTAACCGTAAACTGTTAAACAATTTTAATAAATAGAAATTTGAACCTTATTGACATTTGTTTTGTGTAAATTGTTAAAGGAACACGCCGACTTATTGGGAATTTAGCTTATTCACCGTAACCCCCAGAGTAAGACAAGTCGATACATATCCTTCTCATCTCCGTGCGTGCTGTAATGCTGTCTGACGGCTCCAGCGGCATCAGGCCAGCACAGAACCTGCAGGTGAATGGTTCCAGTAATCCTACTGCTCTGAATAAGTGACAAAATAACACCAACATGTTCCTATTTACATGTTGTGATTTGTAGAGTCACAGCGTGTACAAAAAACAACATAACATGAGACACAGACATCTTCTAACTGTAAACAAACCGGGAACTATATTCTCAGGTGGAAGAATATAGTACTTGGGCGGAGTGATATGCTCGCAGCAAGCCTGTCTGAGAATATAGTTCCCGGTTTGTTTGCTGTTAGAAGATGGCTGTGTCTCATGTTACGTTGTTTTTTGTACACGCTGTGACTCTACAAATCACAACATGTAAATAGGAACATGTTGGCGTTATTTTGTCACTTTTGTCACAATTTGGAGCAGCAGGCTAGTTGGAACCAGTTACCTGCAGGATCTGTGCTAGGCTAAGCTAATGCTGGAACCGTCAGGCAGCGTTACAGCACGCACGGAGATGAGAAGGGTATGTATCGACTTGTCTTACTCTGGGGGTTACGGTGAATAAGCTAAATTCCCAATAAGTTGGCATGTTCCTTTAATAATTGAGCAATGGGAAAATAATCGCTAATTGAAAAATTTATCGTTGGATTAATCAAAAAATGAATCGTTAGATTAGTCAACTAATCAAAAAAAGAATCGCTAGATTAATCGTTTAAAAAGTAATCGTTTGGGACAGCCCTACACAACACTAATCGGCCAGCAGTCTGTAGCTATCCACTTTGCTATGGCAATTGTTAGCTTCTCTTCCCTTTATCTATACTTCTCCCACACGCTGCATCTAATGTAGTCTGCCGAAGCCTCGCGCCAGTGTTTGTTTCGTTGAACGATTTGCTGGTATCAACTGTGTGTATTGCATTTAGGTGATATTGCAGACTGGTAAGTACTCCGGTGATAAGAAAATTCAACTTTGCCGTGGTTACAAATAACTTTGGTTCTGTCGACTGCGCCGTCTGGAAGAACTTTAAAATGAAAATGGACATGTAAAAGTTCCGTACCCTTCTCCGTGTTTGTTGGTTTGTTTATCCGCCAGTTCTTTTCCGGTTCCTGTAAGCACGGCAGCAGTCAGCACAGACTTTTACAAAATAAAAGCCTGTGAGCACCAGACTTTTACAATAATAAAAGAAATAATAAAAACTTAACTTCTCAAGGATCACTGCACCGTTGACGGGACACTTTGCGGCTGTGGCGTCGCTGTAACCTCGATAAAACTTCCACTCATTAGCATTTTTATAACTTTAAAGTATTAAATCTTCAATTCATATACAGCCATGCAACTCACCAATTGAAAGGTTAGCCTTTAATGATTAATTTAAGCCCACATACAAAGCATAAGATGATTTATAGCAGCTACACAAATGTTACAAAGTAACAGAAAATAAAACAATTCAGCCATAAACTGCGCAACTGGTGTCTAGAGTCGAGAGTGCATGCATACCTTTTTTTGTTGTCCTTTTAGCAACAAAGTCGTATTTCGCCCAAAACTTGTTTGTCATAAATCCCCAAGAGTCCAAGGAAATGTAATATCCAAGCAGTTATATTCCAAAACGATCTGTTCGCCTCACAATGTTGAAGTTTCTGGCCGAATCGCAACGGAAAAACGCGAAACAGTTTCCCATTTCCGCACTTCAATCTCCGCTAGCTTCTCTGCCAAGGCTGCTATATGCTCGATGTGGGCGTCACTGTATCCCCTAGAGTCTAAGCTTTCCATAGACACCTCGTTTGAGCCAATTTCAGCCCCACGTGCGAGCGATCGACATTTGCTCGGACCAGTTAGATTTAAATGCTACAAGACCCGTCTACCTTTTTAGCCAATGAGCAGACAATACGACTGATACCCAATATGACGCTGAAATTTTAACCCTGTGTTGGCAGGACCTGTGTCAAAGCAAAAAACAGGGCCTATCAGCAGAATATCACACCCTGTGCTATTTGTAATGACTTATTTCTATATATTGTTAGAATATATTTGTGAGAGTAAGAGTAACAGGTTTGTAGAGTTCATGATGCTGACCTTGTTGCCTTGTTTCCCAGGGTTATGAGAGGCCATCTGGTTTTACAGTGGTTTAACATTATAAAGGGAGTCTGAGATTATTGACTGAGAAAAAAAGGTCTACTCTGATCAGGGGGGGAACGAGGCAACAATGGGTGGATCTGTATATTACCAGATGTGTTTACAGTATTTTATTTTAATCATTTTATGACTTGGACAGAAATAAAAAAACTCCATTTTAGCCTCTGTAACTCTATGTCAGTAAGGCCTAGAATCACCCTGACACTTGTAACAAAAAATTGAGAGTTTCCTTTCCAATGATGTCAAGCACACCCCAGAGTGTCAAAGTATATGGGAGCTGTACCACTTAACGTGTTAACCTGCCCAGCCCTATTTACGATACATTATTCATTCACAAAGAAAATTAGTGTCCTTAAAGGTTGGATTTTTCCTGTTTTTTTTAATTAAGGCATTAAGATCAATTTCCAAAAGATGAGTTTGTATTCCTCTTTTTAGTCAACTTTAGCATGGGTGTATTCACTTATGCTGAGCACCATTGTCGTCATCATCACATATGTGAGCAGTGTCTCTCGATACTTGTTATTGATTAGTTTGTAGACGGGCTTCCCTGTCCTCTCGTATCCTCTCTTTGATAGGTTTTTTGTGATTTATTTCCAATTGACTGCTGCTCTCCCATTCACAGACAAACTGAAACCTATACTGTACAGGTTTTGTTTTTAAGATTATTTTTTGGGGCATTTTAGTTCTTCCTTTAATAGGAAAACTTAAGACATGAAAGGAGGTGTATGTGAGTGTGTGTGCGCGTGTTACCGTTAAGAAGAAGGGCCACACTGGGGAGTCTCTGTACAGGTCTGATCAGCAGCTCCACCAGGGTCTGCCTGCCGCACTCTGGTTTGGCCTCGTTGATCTGTAGAATGAAAGCATTAGTGTGACAGCATGCGTGTTAGTATAAACCTAAGCAACTCATTGAATTGGGAGACAAAAGTTTGGACTGCAGGCTAATCACCAGAAAATAAAGTTCAATTTGCTCAAGTATATCTATTTAACAGGCCTTTTTTTTATTCCATCCCTCCATTAAGCTGTCACAGCGTTTGAAGTCTTTTGTCCTGCACTTGCATACTTATAAAAAGGCAATTACAAACCCAGGGCCAGAAATCAGTGTTCTTGAGGAGAAATGTAGCTGGGTTTTTCTAATACCCTACC
Source organism: Perca schrenkii (assembly GCA_025617405.1). NCBI lineage: Eukaryota > Metazoa > Chordata > Actinopteri > Perciformes > Percidae > Perca > Perca schrenkii. The sequence continues at coordinate 9,315,868 of CM046795.1, forward strand.
CAGCTAATGGAAACCAGTATTCTTCATTATCATTCAAGTAATCAAAATGCTTAAAAGACACTGACTGTTACCCTCTTGTGCATGCATGTAAAGGCACTGAACTTTCCAATAGCAGTAGTCAGTAGCACTAGTAAATCAAGTTAAATGAGAAGTCATATAGAGGGAACAAAAAACTATTTCCATATTATACAACACTGCATGAAAAGTAAGGTTGGGTACCGTTTGGATTTTTACGATTCCGATGCCGAACCGGTACTTTTAAAACGATTCCGATTCCTAAACAATTCTTAAACCGATTCTTGAAAAACTGAAAAATGACAAAAGAAAGGCTTTTTTTTTGAGTTTTTTTTTTTTAATTGAAAATTATTTAAATTTAACAATATATTAGCGTTTAAATATAATAACTAAACCTAAGTCACCTTACACATAACTACAATCATTTAACAAATAACAGTTACACTATTAACAAGTAACAACAAAATAAATGTTGAGTTGGTATGCCAACCAGCTTCAAACTTTAGCAGTTCTTTAGCAGAAAAATGAGCATATTTGCCTTCTCTGGTAAGATAGGACACCTCTCCTGACTTATGGCATGTCCTGCACAGGAGAAAACTCTCTCAGACGGTGTACAAGAGGTCTGTACACACCCAGGTATGAGTTTAAAAGGGCAGACAATTTGGGGAGGCTGTCCTGCCTCCCCCACCACCAGGCTACAGGGTCTTGTCCTAAACGATAGACTAGCAGAGTAAGTGTAATGTTTACTAGCGATCACGTGCAGTCAGTTAATGGTTAATATGCTTTTACGTCCGTTTTGGTGAGCCCAGAGGGAAAATATGACATTTTAAAAGTAGCCTACATTTACAGTAGCTAGCTAACGGTAGACTACAGAGAAAGTGTGATATTTTTACGTCAGTTTCAGAGCGTGTACAAAAAGCCGTCTATCAGCAGAGATTGTAGAGTGCATGTCCAAGAATAGCGCGGACACGCGCTTCACACCGCGAGCGGGCACGTGTGCCACACGGCAGAAAAGGGAGAAAGAAAAAAAAGAGTCTGCCGCTGTCCGGAGCGACAGAGGGAAAATATTTCATTCGGAACCGAAATTCGCATTTTAATCCGGTCCGAATACTACCGTCTGCATAGGAACCGGTACCATAGTGGAACCGGGTTTCGGTACCCAACCCTAATGAAAAGTGGGATTTTCGTCATTAAGCGTCACTGTAGATTGTCGTGGAAGTTCAGGTTTACGACCGTACACGGCAATTTACAGACAACACCGAAAACTGCCGTGAATTGTCGGAAATTGACGTGGGCTATTTGAAAAATAGTGGAGGGAGAGGAGTCCTCCGAGAGTTAGAGCAAAAGCGGAGTATTTCAGGCCAACTGGTAAAAGAGTTGTCTGAACACTAGGGTTGTGCCGATCGTGATGGCTGGCCAACATCACAATGGAGAGCCACCATCGTGATGCCACGCCCCCCACCCTGTCAAACACACTGCTTTGCACTGTGCTGCACAGGGTGCAAGTCAAGATAGGGCCCCTTAAGTGGAAGATACTTTTTTCCCCTTACGTGCAACCTATTTGTGAAAAAGACCATTGCTTTGAGCAGACTGGATTGGCTGTTAGTAATACAGTCTCTCTCTCTCTCTCCCTGTCAGTAGTAACCCTGGACTATTAACACAATTAAGCATGCGGTAGTTGAGAGAGAAAAGGCGTTAACATGGGACACTGTCACACTTTCCTTTCTCCCCTCATTGGACTAAGTTCACGGACACTGCTGTGCATCAATAAGTAAGTATGATGTCCTGTAGGTACGGGACGATGTTATGCAGGATTTATGAGTTAGCAACAGTAGGCTAATTCACCAGGGTGCTATTTTATGTGTGAGCTAATATTGCGCATCTGTTCATGTGCACTGTAAGAGTTATGTTTCTGTTTATCGAATGCGTTATTCAGTGCAAATATAACGGAGAATGTAGTTTAATCTCAGTAATGATGGTTTATTAGGTTATAACTGTCGCTCTGTTAAAGGCAAACGTTCCACTGTACTGTCGTCGCAGACAACAGACATCTGATTGAGTCTAGACTTTACGGTGCCGTGAAAGTAGGTCAAATTGTAATTACTGCCCCTACCAGCAGACGGCAGCATAGCCATGTAATACTGTCCATTTACAGAGGGCATGGAAATGTATGTCTGATCGAACTGTTAGCCCATAGTAGTAGAACAAAATATTTATGTAAAGAGATATAGTAAAATAAGAAGTGCTCGGAGCTTGTGTGCATCGCACGGTTCGTCAGTACACTGTTAATGTGAACTAACCACTTGCTGCCGTAGTGCCCACTTTGTTGTTAAAACACTTACTGGAAATGACGAGGGGGATGAGCGTGACGAACGCAACACATGGCAGCTGATTGGACAAACGAGTCACGTGGGTCTTGCTGCTCCCGAATTTCAAAACAGACTCTAATGGCGTCTCGTTCTGAATACGATCTCGTATTTTACGAAAATAGTTCACCAAAACATGTTTCTGAAAACATTTTAAGCGAGAAATAGGCCTTTCAGTTGCTGAATATGTGCGCTTCTTTGATCGACAAAGGTCAGTTTAAAAGATTTTCGTCAGATTTTGAGAGGCGCCGAGCCGACAGCTCCTCAAGTGGAGGAACTGCTGAGGTCTTAGTCAACAGGCGCGGTGTCGCTGCTATTCATATGCTTATTAGAACCATTAGCACCTCCGCGGGAGCTCTCCACATACGTCATGGTTTGTTTCATCAATATGTGGCACAGACGAACGCAACGTTCACAGCCTGTAAATTGTCGTTAACTGCTGAAAATTTGTGAGATTTACGGGCGTTTACGGGGACGAAAATCCCACTTTTCACACAGTGCAACTGCTAAGCTGTCCATAACCTGGGACAATGGAGAAGTAGACATTACCTTACAGAGATAATGTACAAGTATACTTATAGTGTTGCTGTAAAGTAGAGGTGTTGAAATTAATCAAATAATCGATGCATCGCGATGCGGACATGGACGATGCTGCATCGATGCAGTGGCCGACCATAATTGATTATAACGCAATGATGTCGCTCGTTAATTTTCCGGCCGCGGCATAAACATTCAAATGAAAAATAACATTCTCAGTAGCCTAACCCGTTTCTCTCACACACACACACACACACACACACACACACACACACACAGACAGACACACACGCGCAAAATGGCTGAGTGGAGACACGAGGAGGAGAGTGGAGAAAATCGCAAATCGAGAAGAGGAAAGAAAACACTGAGAAACATCTAGAGACACTAGAATAGTTAGCTCTAAGTGGAGTAACGAAGCTGAAGAGGTGTACACTACGGCACTTTGTTTAACAGCAGTGGTTTAGAACAAACGTGCTAGTGTGCCTGGCTAAAGTTGGAACCAACAGTGGAGAGTTGCGGATTCGGAGGACGCTGATTTCGGACCGGAGAGGACGACGGCGCGTTTCCCTGCTGAAGAGGACTTTGCCGTAGCTGGTGACTGATTATCGTTTCCGTGTTTGAGCTGTGTTTCTTGGACTAACAGCTAACTGTAAATTGGATTTCTGTGTGTTTGCTTCACTGAAAATAAGGTATTCGCATCGCACACAAGCTACCATCAGACCTGCAACTTTTTTTCCTCCCTCTTGACGTGTGTGTGTGTGTGTGTGTGTGTGTGTGTGTGTGTGTGTGTGTGTGTGTGTGTGTGTGTGTGTGTGTGTGTGTGTGTGTGTTAACAGTGGTTTAATAGGGTTTGAGTAAGTTTTACATTGAAACTGCTGAGGTCTTAGTAAACTATAGACCTCTATCTAATCTCCCCTTCCTACCTTGAGAAGGTTGTCGCCAATCAGTTATGTGATTTTCTACATAGCAATAGCTTATTTGAGGACTTTCAGTCAGGATTTAGAATGCATCATAGCACAGAGACGGCACTGGTGAAAATTACTAACGACCTTCTAACTGCTTCAGACAAAGGACGTCTCCGTACTTGTCTTACTAGATCCGAGTGCTGCATTCGATACTATTGACCATACCATCCTGCTACAGAGACTGGAACACTTAGTTGGCATTAAAGGAATTGCACTAAGCTGGTTTAAGTCCTATTTATCTGATCAATACCAATTTGTTAATGTTAACGATAAATTCTCCAGGTACGCTAAAGTTAGCGATGGTGTTCCACAAGGCTCAGTGCTTGGAACAATTCTATTCACCTTGTATATGCTTCCTCTAGGCAATATTATTAGGAAACATTCAATTAACTTTAATTGTTATGCGGATGACACCCAATTATACCTATCAATTAAGCCAGACGAAACCAGTCAGTTAACTAAACTCCAAGCATGCATCAAAGATATAAAAGCATGGATTACCTACAATTTTCTGATGTCAAACTGAAGTGATTGTGCTGGGCCCTAAACACCTCCGAACCTCATTATCCAAAGATATAGCTACTCTGGATGGTATTGCCCTGGCCTCCAGCACTACGGTCAGAAATGTAGGAGTTATTTTTGATCAGGATATATCCTTTAACGCCCACTTAAAACAAATCTCAAGAACAGCCTTTTTTCACCATCGTAACATTGCGAAAATTAGGAACATCCATCTCAAAACGATGCTGAAAAACTAGTCCATGCATTCGTTATTTCCAGGCTGGACTATTGTAATTCCTTACTATCAGGATGCTCAAATAAAACCCTTAAGACTCTCCAGCTGATCCAGAATGCTGCAACGCGTGTTCTGACAAGAACTAAGAAAAGAAATCATATTTCTCCTGTATTAGCTTCTCTGCATTGGCTTCCTGTAAAATCCAGGATTGAATTTAAAATCCTTCTCCTGACCTACAAAGCTCTAAATGGTCAAGCACCATCATATCTAGAAGAGCTCTTAGTACCTTATTGCCCCACTAGAGCACTGCGCTCACAGAATTCAGAGTTACTTGTGGTTCCTAGAGTCTCTAAAAGTAGAATGGGAGCCAGAGCCTTTAGCTATCAGGCTCCTCTCCTGTGGAACCAGCTCCCAGTCTGGGTCCTGGGGGCAGACACCGTCACCACATTTAAGAGTAAACTTAAAACTCTCCTCTTTGAAAATGCTTATAGTTAGGGAGTGAGGAGTTGCAGCGTCCGCCTAGCCCGGCCCACCTGCTTCAGTCGTCAGATTCATCTACCATATAATTAATGATACAGTCAAAGTAGAGGGAGACAGGCCAGTACAGCCCAATCCTGTTGGGGAGAGTTCAGGTTAAGGAGAGGAGCTTGACCAGGCTCCTCTCCTTAACCTGTCTCTCTTAATTATGCTGTTATAGTTTTAGACTGCCGGGGGACTTCCTTTGACACACTGAGCTTCTCTCTCTTCTCTTTCCATCTGTGTGCTTCCATGTTCCAGAAATGCTTGTTACTAACCTAGCTCTGGGGAGCTTATTCCCCGGAGTCCATATGCATTCTTTTCGCCCAGCATGTTTCCTTGGATTAGGGTGGCCCCTAAATCATGGTTGCAGCCTGTCACAGTGGTCCTGCTGCGCGCCCTGCTATGCCCGGTTACACCTGCTACACTCTGCAGTGCCCTGCTACGTCCTGCTGCGTCCTACTACGACCTGCAATGCTCTGCTACGTCCTGTGACGCCCTGCTATACCCTGCTACATCCTGTGACACCCTGCTACGCAATTAACTACTACAACTACTATTTCTAGTCAATGATCCATTATCTTTATTGTGACTATTATTGCAACTCTGTTCATCACACCCCCAACCGGCACAGTCAGACACCACCTACCAAGAGCCTGGGTCTGTCTGAGGTTTCTTCCTGTTTTTCCTCGCCACTGTCTTGAATTACTGGAATTGTTGGGTCTTTGTAGAATTGTTGGGTCTTTATAGAGTGTGGTCTAGACTCTATTTGTAAAGTGTCTTGAGATAACTCTTGTTATGAATTGATACTATAAATAAAATTTAATTGAATTAAGGAGGAGTAATTTTGTGTAGCTGGAGTGTTATAAGTGGAAACTGATAGAGAAACGGGTAAAGGGGTAGTTGTGTGTAATATCATTTGAAGAAATATTGCAGTTAGCATATTAGAAGAGTGTGATTTGTGTTACTTTTTTGTTATTCAATCTAACGGCTAAATATTATTTGTACATTTAAGTTATCGTTCAGTAAAAAATACCTTTTTTGTTAAAGAGTGGTCTAGGGTCAGTTATTCCAATACAGCACAATAGATTTGCACGTTAAAAGTAGGGTGGTATATGACTAATCCAAAACAGGTAAACCTTCGTGGTAGCTAGGGCTGCTCGATTATGGAAAAAAATCAATCAATATTGAAATCACGATTATTTAACTCAATTACTCATTAACATTTGGATATAATGGATAGTGTCCAGGGTATAATGTTAGTGTCCTTTATCTCACAGAAAGAGTCTTTGGATCAAAATAAAATCTGTTTTACTACTGTGAGTCAGTTCATTTTTCCAGATATCACACATAACGTTACACAGCTAATGAACAGTTCCACAGACATAACACAATGTGCACATCTCACATCACATGTTCACTCACTATGACCACTACTACTGTCATTACTAAACATTGTGCCAAAATATCAAAAAAAAATGTCGCCGTCAGTGGGCTTATTTGCTAGCTAACCTTAGGAAAAATCCAGCACATAGACGGCACCTTAGAGTAACGTTACGTGAAACAGGTGATTTAACGTCCCTGCTCATTTATATACAGTTTAACAACAAAACTAAATGCTGAGGGAACATTACTATGTTTTTTCATGTTGTTTTTGAGCAGTATGCCTATGCACCCCCACTAAGCTGGAAAAAGTTTTAAACAGTAAGTGAATACAGCGTGTCGGGGGAATACAACATCTATAGACGGTATACTACGGCGTGGGGGGCAAAGGCAGAGGGACCGCAGGGTTAGCTAACGTTAGCTGTTCCCAGACAACTGAGTTGGTTTTGCCTTTATTTGCTCACCAAACGCTGCTGCCATCTTTACTCGCGCTGAGTTTTTAAATTCCAGCGGATAATATGCACACGACTTGCCTCCCTGACTGGCTTCGGGAGGGGCGGATGTGCGCGTGCGGATGTGCGCATCATTCAGAACACAAGACAAAATGAGAGTGTTCTTGCAAAACAGAACATGGCAAAATAATCATTTTTTCTCGATTATACTATTTTGGTGATCGTTGGGAGCCAAAATCGCAATTGAAATTGAAATTCAATTAATTGCACAGCCCTAGTGGTAGCTACCTTAAAAAAACAAACCCAAACACCTCATCATTCCAGTCTAAAGTTACTTATTGCAGCTTGGGCATTGCACTTGACAATGCAAGCTTTTCAAGTCAAATATCCTATATGGCTTTAATAGAAAAATGTTTTTGACGCAACGTGATGCATCGAGATATCGAATCGAAGACATGATAATCATAATTGAATTGGGAGATCAGTGAAGATTCACACCTCTATTTTAAAGTAGTGTCATATATATCAGGTTTTCCTGTTTGTTTTTGCAAGTATCTTATGCAAAACCTAACTTTACATGCCATCCACCAGTCAGGCAAACAAACTGTTAGAAAAATTGTGATTTACATGTTTCGGTCTCGTTAATATTAAAACTGTTTGCATAAGAATACAATATTATACTCTTTTCCCTCTCTGTTAAATTAAACTGTTTGCATTGTAAGAAACCAAAACACTGCTTGCTCTCACAAGATAACATGGAACCATTGGCTATCTTGTCTGAGCACGGTGTGATGCTGAGGAAAGAACATGCACTCACTGACCAGATAAGGGAGACGTCATCAACTCTGACCAGATAACAACTGACGACATCAACTCTGTATTATGATTGTAGAAATAAGCCGACGTAGAGGGCTTCCCGTTAGACATTTTCTGTACTATGAGTAGTGCTGTAAATGGCTCCTTGTGTCTATTCTTGATAATGTAATTATCCTAACACAAACATACAGTACAAATGCAAAGCTCATACCTTGAGAAAAGCATGGAAGCGAGGCTTTTGTTTTTCACAACGAACAATTGTTTCCTTGCTCATTTCAAAAAAGTTGACAAACGGTGGGTAGGCCTTCACCAGCTCTTTAGACTGGAAAGAGAGAAGACAAGGACAGGTCAGAAGCATAAAAAGGAAGACCCACACAGATACAAGCATGAGGTTTTACATAAAAGGGGAGGGAAAAAAACTTTGAATCACAAATTGGATTGTTTTGTTTAACCCTTATATTGTGTTAGGCCCGTTTTCAAGTTCAAATATGACCCGGCAGAGAATATTGGCAGTTGTGGGCTGCTATGTAGATGAAATTTAGCTCAAAGGTCCCCAACCACACCACACACACCCCACATACATACACAGGCTACACGCAACCTACCCCAAAATCCCCGGAACACAGGCTTTTTCGCAGGATATCAACACATTTTGACTCAAAATGAACTTGAATGTTAAATGTAAATGAATACATAATAAGTGAGGTGAAAAACTATATTGGATGATAATCATAGTTTTATGAGTATTTGGGGCCGAGTTAAATAATGGGTCAAATTTGACCCACTAACACAAAAAATGTGTGCAGCTTTTAACACATTACAAGAGTTTAAATTGTTTAAAAAATTGTTCATGATATAATTAGCAATGTTACAATACTTTTATTCCTTTTCATACTGGAAGAACCCTTCTCAATAGTTACCATACCTGCCTGTCACATGCAACTGTGACTTTTTTTGAGTAACTGCAAATAGTGCATTACTGTTATATGCATTTATGCTCAGCAAACCAATTTTTTATAGATAGAGGATGAATAAAAGCAATGTAATAATCAAAGAAGCACTCAATTCATGATATTCAACACAGCATCACAGGCAAAACATCCCTGAAAAGTGTTCATATACCAGTCAGGCAAAGTTTTAGTTTTGCATTATTGGTCATTTACCAGTACCAGAATAAATACTAAAAGGTCCTACCTGGTCTCCTCAGGTAGAGACAGTGATACAATGCTCGATCAATGGCTTTGACCTGTTTCAATTCTTATAAGCAACTGTCAAAATTGACTATTCCTAATTAGTTAATACTTTATTGGGTTACACTTTACTTGAAGGTATCTACATAAGAGTGACATGACACTGTCATGAACGTGTCAAACATTATAAACAAGTCATAAACGTTTATGACATAACACTTCTTTTAGTAAGGGTCACTCGTTTTTTTTCGGACAAAAAACAAATGACCTAACTCTTAGGGTTAAGGTTCATATGTCATGACTGTGTCATTACAGTGTCATGTCACTCTTAAGTAGATACCTTCAAGTAAAGTGTTACCCTTTATTGTTTAATATATTATTTCACCCCACTTTCTACACTGATTTTATTTCAACAAAGCTGAAAAATTGGGAATTACATGCTGAACAACTGTTATCTTAGAGTCTTGAGTGTGGAACAGCAACCACACATATCACCATATGTATTTACTTTGTTGTATGAAGATGCAAATATGCAAGGAAAACCTGCAAAATAGTAAAGTTTTTTTTGTACTCACATATTTGAGGATGATATCTCCTACACTCTTGTCCTCTGACCAGTCTGTCAAGAGCTCCTCAAGGTCACTCTGAAGAACAAACCATCACACATAAAATAACAAGTTAACAATGCCTCTTAAAAAAATCACCATCACAATTTAGTCAAATTTGATTTTGATTTAAAGAGTTGAGAACATACTACCTTTATTCTAGTGTGAACTTCATAGATTTCTGGAATGCTGCAAAATATTGTCTTCAATTCTTCTTGGGCCAGGATGGGTCCACCCACCTGCCCCTCTTTTTCCAATGGAAGCTTGAAAAGCTTCAAATAAAAACAGATATAAGAGAAGCGCAAAAAACAAAATATTGATGAGCAATACTTAGTATAGCATCAGTGATGCATTATGTTCTGTTAGGACAGTAAAATACACATCTAACTTGTCTACATACTGTATCATATACATTTTACTTCAACGAGGTAGCCTAATGTATTGATTCCTTCAGTTTGCATGAGGTCGCATTTCTGAGTGTCAGTCCACAAAATGTTAGCATTTGAGGTTGGTTTTACAAAAAACTGACACATTGCTGCCTTTTAGTTCTAGTTTGCTTCATGTGAACATGACATTATAGAGACTGACGGTAACCCATTCCAGCAAGTCATGGAGCACTTTAATGCACTTTATATTGTTGAACATTTACCCTCTTGGACATAATGTGCAGTGGCCAGTTTTGACAGCTCTATGTGTTTTGAATTGATGAGATGAAGATGAAAAATGAGATGAGCTTTGTGCACTCTTGACCTCTGCAGTTTGCTTGCTTTCCTCACTACCATTTTCTTCCTGTGCACTAATTCACTTAAGCTGAATAGCCAATCAAATGGATTCCTATAACCGACACCGCCATCATCGATTTAACATTGAATTGGCCGGAAAAGGTCATATTGCGATTGCGATTTACAATGCTGTGATAACGATTGCAATATAATGGTATCATGAGTTTACTTGATAATCAAAGAAAATGCACAAAATAAGCTACTAAAATTTGAAAAGTGTATTTTCTTAACTTGAACATGCAAAGTAATACATAAATGTGCAATACCTCACGGCTGTGTGAGGGAAAACCAAGAGGAAAAAGAGATGGCAAAGACGATGTAAAGTGAGTTAACAGAGAACATCAAGCTTCTTTAGACACTGTGGCTACATCTGTTAACACGGTTGGTAAAGTGAAGGGCATTAACAACGTGGAGACTTTGGGTGCACACAGCGTGTCATGCACACAGCACACCTTTTTGTTTACTCAAATCAATTTTTGCACTTCTGTAATCACACTGAGAGACATCGTGATTGCAATTATATTAATCATGCAGTCCTAGTTCATAGTAACAGAGATCTGAACAGGAGCACGTCCAAACTCCAGTCAGTTGTATTGCCCTGTGTCCGGGACATGTTTTGTCAATATACGTAATGCCTGACACAACACCAGCTCTGAACACAGGAATGTGCCTTATACATCACAGATAAAAAAGTGTGGTTTTTTTTCTGCTTCTTTTAAATTTTTTATTAGACAGTGGTAGTAGATACACAGGGAAGGGGGGATAGAGATAGGGGATGACAGGCAGCAAAGGGCCACAGGTCGGATTAGAACCTCAGCCTACATGAGGCGCACTCTACCAGGTGAGCAAGAGGTTCAAGATGTGTTTTTTAGGGGGGGGCGCTGTTGAGCAATGGAGGAGTAACACGCATTTCCTCGTAGCTCCGTCAAATTTATACAATAAATACTTAAAAATCTATCAAAACTACCTGCCAAAGTACATCTGCATCGCATTTTGAAATCAATCAACCCGACCCCAAAAGAATAACTATGGCATCGAGGCAGGCGAAGACAAGAAACGATAAGAAAACTAACGACGGACAAGGCCTCAGAAAACCCCCGGCCTCGCCTGAACACGGACACCCTGCTGAAACGACCGAAGAAAAGGACCCATCCAACAGAGCGGTACTAGACGCTATCATGACACTACGAGACGAGGTAGCCCAAATTAAGACTGATGTATGTGCCATAATAGACACTCGTATTAAAGACACGTACAATGACCTAAAAGAAGAAATAATATCGGCCACATCGAGTCTACAAGTGTCCATTACGAAACTTGAAGCAACAACAGCTTCACATGACACCACCATCAAGGAGATAGAAAGATCCACCACAGATCATTCAGATAGCGTTACTACACTTCAACGCCAGGTGACCTATCTCAAATCAGAAATGGAGAAGTGCGCTCAAAAATGTGAAGAGTTAGAAGCCCGCTCACGGCAGAATAACGTGTGGATAGTGGGAATAGCCGAAGGGGAAGAAGGACCCAAATCAAGAAACTTTATTGCCAAACTTCTACAGGATATACTATCACTAGACGAACCGCCACTTATCGACAGAGCCCATAGGACCCTGCGACAACGGCCAGGACCTGGTACACCACCGCGGCCCTTCGTCGTAAGGCTACACTACCACCATACCACAAAACACATTCTAAACAAAGCTGCGACAACAACCAGAGGTGGCAAAAACCTTGAGTACCAAGGAAAGAAAATCCACATCTTCCCAGACTACCCACCAACCATCGTAAAGCAGAGAGCCCTCTTCACCAGAACCAGGGAAATTCTACGAAACCAACCTGGTGTCAAATACGAACTGCTCTACCCTGCGAGGCTGTTGGTGACCTATAAAGGAGTTCAGACATCATTCACTGACCCACAGAGAGCCCAGGCATACGCGGAACAACTCTTCGGGACACGGTCGGATCATTCACCAATGCCCACTGAATAATGACTATACAGTTGGGGTAAGGCATTAACACTACACTTTAAAAATCTTGGGAAGGTCGACACAAAGCTAACCTTATTAGCAGCGCTGGCTAACTTAAGCCACGGACAATGTGAACACTACCTACAGTGTTACAGACTGGATGCACAACTACCACTGTCCACTTGATTCGAATGGTCTCAAAACAGGCTGCCGGTCTCACTGAGGGCTACAACCTAGCTATCTATTTATACTCCATTAACCGATGACAATCGGTCCTCGAGCGCACTACCACCACCTACCGGCCCGGAGTGGAATATTTGCACTTTTATAAAGGAGTAATATTGATACTTGGGATCTAAAGTGACCGTTCATATTTACTACTCAAAGTGGAGTAACTAAAATTGTTTATTTTTAATATTACAACCTGAGTATTTATCTACTCACTACTATTTAGTTCTCCTGTCTGCTAATATTATATCCATCTTTCCACAAATTAAAATTAACCCACTGTATACTCCACCCATTACGTTCCTCTTCCTCATTCCATTACTAGCCGGTAGCATAGATCGAGTAAAATATGGTAAGAACTAGCCATACATTTACCCTACTATCTTTAACTTGTTCTCTAAATGTTTAAATCTGCTTTGGCTGGTATAGTTTAGTGTTGTAAGAATATATTTGGTTCATATCATACACTGGAGCTACTTTGGAGACGGAAGTAACAGTTCTACGAGGTTAACAGCTACTCTAAAGAGAATTCAACCCGTTTTTTGTTATTTTCTTTTTTGACTCGTGCCATACGTGTTCTAGTAGTATTGGCTAGAGATGTTTTGCTGTTTTTCTTTGTTGTTAATAGTAATGCAAGGTGCAGAGAGTTCTTTAAGAAGAGGTAAGCTGGGGGAGGGAGGGGTACTTTCAAGAGATGAGGGACTACTCACTCAGAAACTCACTGACAGGACCCAAAACGGTGTAAGAACCCACGAGACACATAGCACATACTCCAGACGATGACCATAATTAACCAAATTAGAGAGGACAGGAAAGGTCTGGTATTCACAACTTGGAACGTTAGAGGAATGAATAATCCGATTAAACGAGGCAAAATCTTTACCCACTTGAAATCATTAAACTCAGATGTAATGTTCCTCCAAGAAACACATCTGAAAAATGAACAAGGTGGATACAAGACATATCTCTCAACCTTTAACACGAAAGCAAGAGGTGCAGCAATTTTAATAAGAAAAGGAGTACCTTTCGTTCATAAAAAAACAATTGCTGATAAGGAAGGACGCTATTTAATTGTAATTGGAAATATACAGAACACCTCCTTGACCCTGATTAACCTATACGCACCAAATGTGGATAATCCATCATGTTTTAGGAAAGTTCTTGCATTAATACCAGATATATCCCAAACAAACTTGATGATAGGTGGAGATTTTAACACCACGCTGGATCCATATCTCGACAGGTCATCTGCCACGAGATTGGCAAGAAATAACTCAAGTGAATTCTTAAACACCATAATCAAAAATACAAACCTCTCAGATATATGGCGCATTAACAATCCCACTGGCAGAGACTACTCATTCTATTCTTCAGTGCATAACTCATACAGTAGAATTGATTATTTCCTAGGGGATGCAAATGTACACCCTTTGTCACCAACGTCAAATATCATAACATTGGAATCTCAGATCATAGCCCTTTGACTTTCTCCAACACCACATAAAACCACACAAAACCACATAAGACATGGAGACTATATCCACAATTGTTAACTGAAAAAGACTTCTGTGAATATCTGAAGTCTCAGATTGACTTATACTTTGAAACAAATGACGTCCCGGAAACCTCATCCACCATATTATGGGAGGCCTTCAAAGCCTTCCTAAGAGGTTGTGTAATATCTTACGAAGTGGCAAAGAAAAAAAAAAGGATAGAAAAAGAATAGAAAATTTAGAGGAACGCATCCAACAACTCGACAGGGAAAATGCCCTATCTCCCTCTGCTATCCTACATAGGAAAATAATGAACTTGAAATATGAATACAATCAAATACTGTCGTCGAAAATAAGTACAGCATTTTTATACACCAAACAAAAACATTTTGAATTCGGAGACAAACCACACAAACTCCTAGCACGTCAACTTCGAAAAATGGAGAACGATCGAACAATACATAAACTTAAGACTAATAATGGAGAAGAATTAACAAAACCCAAAGATATCGACAGGTTCCTACAATTTTACTCTGAACTATACACTTCCAAATTCACCACGGATGCGTCGATCATGGAAGATTTTCTCGTAAAATGCGACCTTCCGAAGATTAACGAAGCAGAATATAACAACCTAAACTCGGAAATCAGTGTTGTAGAAATTCAGAAGGCGATTAATCTCTTAAAAGCGGGAAAACCCCAGGCCCAGACGGCCTACCAGCTGAACTTTACAAGAAATTCAATGATATCCTTTCCCCATATATACACAGAATGTACACACAGGCCCAACTCGACGGTACTCTCCCCCCAACTCTAACAGAAGCGATAATCACAGTAATCTACAAGAAAGGAAAAGATCCACAAGACGTAGGTTCATATCGCCCAATCTCCCTTTTAAATGTAGATGGGAAATTATTTGCCAAAATCTTAGCTAATAGGCTCAATCCTTTAATGACCAAACTAATTCACGTAGACCAAACAGGCTTCATACCCAATAGAAACTCATCCTTTAATCTGAAACGACTCTTCAATATTATTTACACCAAAGAACGAGCAAATGAAGATCTTGTCATACTCTCCCTCGATGCTGAAAAAGCATTCGACCAGAATGAATGGCCATATCTCTTTGAGGTCCGACAAAGGTTTAATATTGGAGGCAGATTTCTAACTTGGATTGAGCTTCTTTATAAATGCCCAACAGCGCAAATCCTTACCAACCAAACATTATCCCCCTCCTTCAAGTTACTCAGAGGTACAAGGCAAGGTTGCCCTCTATCTGCATTAATATTCGCACTGGCCATAGAACCACTCGCCCAAAGTATAAGACTGGACCCCCAAATTCACAGCTACAACACAAGAGACAATAAATAAAATTTCCCTATATGCAGATGATATCCTTCTATATATAAAAAACCCACAAATAACTATCCCAACAATCTTAGAAAAAATCGAGTTATTCAGTACATTTGCTGGATACAAGATTAACTGGAGTAAAAGTATGTTAATGCCCATCCAGTCAGCTCTCACAGGTACACTAGATCACTTTCCATTTAAGATATCCTTAGAAAAAAATCACCTATCTAGGCATTGAGGTCACAAAACGCCACTCCTCTCTCTTTCAAGCCAACTTTCAACCGTTAATAGATAGAGTACAAAACCAAATACAGTTCTGGAGAACCCTCTCAATCTCTCTTCTTGGCAGAGTGAACTCCATTAAGATGATCTTCCTCCCCCAGTTACTTTATCTAATGCAAAATATTCAAATTTTTCTACAGAAAGCGTTTTTTAAAAGACTGGACTCAATAATATTACCCTTTCTATGGAATTATAAAACTCATAGGATAAATAAAAAACCTCTGTCCAAACCAAAACATTATGGGGGCCTAGCTCTCCCTAATTTCGTGCTATATCACTGGGCTTCTGCCATTCAATCCTTTACCTTTTGGTTAGATACCTCAATCTCCCCACCTGACTGGTTAAAGCTTCAACAAGAAGATTGCCATCCCTAATCTATAGGTGCCATACTCCTAGCCCCCACTCTAGTCCCTAAATCGGTGTACAACCACAACCCTGTCATATTTGACTTAAAACGTACGTGGAAACAAATTAAGTCTCATTTTGGTCTTAAACCTTTATCACTTAACTTGCCGATTGACAAAAACCCCACATTTATCCCATCCAGACTAGACAAGACTTTCTCCGCCTGGAACAGTTTGGGAATTCATACTATCCACGATTTATACATCGAGGGTACGTTTGCCTCTTTTCCACAACTACAACATAAGTTTAATCTCCCAAACAACAATTTTTTCAGATACCTACAAATCAAAGACTCCATCCATCTTCGTCCGCTTACCCGGTGTTGGGTCGCGGGGGGGAGCAGCTCCAGCAGGGGACCCCAAACTTGCCTGGAACACCTCCCTAGGGAGGCGCCCAGGGGGCATCCTTACCAGATGCCCGAACCACCTCAACTGGCTCCTTTCGACGCAAAGGAGCAGCGGCTCTACTCCGAGCTCCTCACGGATGACTGAGCTTCTCACCCTATCTCTAAGGGAGACGCCAGCCACCCTCCTGAGGAAACCCATTTCGGCCGCTTGTACCCTGGATCTCGTTCTTTCGGTCATGACCCAGCCTTCATGACCATAGGTGAGGGTAGGAACGAAAACTGACCGGTAGATCGAGAGCTTTGCCTTCTTGCTCAGCTCTCTTTTCGTCACAACGGTGCGATAGACGGAATGTAATACCACACCCTCTGCGCCGATTCTCCGACCAATCTCCCGCTCCATTGTCCCCTCACTCGCGAACAAAACCCCAAGGTACTTGAACTCCTTCACTTGGGGTAAGGACTCATTCCCTACCTGGAGAAGGCATTCCATCGGTTTCCTGCTGAGAACCATGGAACCATTTAGAGGTGCTGATCCTCATCCCAACCGCTTCACACTCGGCTGCGAACCGATCCAGTGAGTGCTGAAGGTCACAGGCCGATGATGCCATCGGGACCACATCATCTGCAAAGAGCAGCAATGAGATCCCCAGCCCACCGAACTGCAACCCCTCCCCACCCCGACTATGCCTCGATATCCTGTCCATAAATATTACAAACAGGATTGGTGACAAAGCGCAGCCCTGGCGGAGGCCAACCCTCACCTGAAAAGAGTCCGACTTACTGCCGAGAACCCGGACACAGCTCTCACTTTGGTCGTACAGAGATTGGATGGCCCTGAGTAGAGACCCCCTCACCCCATACTCCCGCAGCACCTCCCACAGTATCTCCCGGGGCACCTGGTCATACGCCTTCTCCAAATCCACAAAACACATGTAGACCGGTTGGGCATACTCCCAGGCTCCCTCCAGGATCCTTGCGAGAGTGAAGAGCTGGTCCGTTGTTCCACGACCAGGACGGAATCCGCATTGTTCCTCCTCAACCTGAGGTTCGACTATCGGCCGAAGCCTCCTTTCCAGCACCTTGGAGTAGACTTTACCAGGGAGGCTGAGAAGTGTGATACCCCTGTAATTGGCACACACCCTCTGGTCCCCCTTTTTAAAAAGGGGAACCACCACCCCAGTCTGCCACTCCTTTGGCACTGTTCCAGACTTCCACGCAATGTTGAAGAGACGTGTCAACCAGGACAGCCCCTCCACACCCAGAGCCTTGAGCATTTCTGAACGGATCTCATCAATCCCCGGGGCATTGCCACTGTGGAGTTGTTTGACTACATCAGTGACTTCCGCCTGGGAAATCGACGACAATCCCCCGTCATCCTCCAGCTCTGCCTCTAACATAGTATTAGTCGGATTCAGGAGTTCCTCAAAGTGCTCCTTCCACCGCCCTATTACCTCCTCAGTTGAGGTCAACAGTGTCCCATCCTTACTGTACACAGCTTGGATGGTTCCCCGCTTCCCCCTCCTGAGGTGGCGAACAGTTTTCCAGAAGCACTTTGGTGCCGACCGTAAAGTCCTTCTCCATGTCTTCTCCAAACTTCTCCCACACCCGCTGCTTTGCCTCTTTCACGGCAGAGGCCGCCTCCGGAGTCTTCTGGGATAACATATCCCGGAAAGACTCCTTCAGTCGGACGGCTTCCCTGACCACCGGTGTCCACCACGGTGTTCGTGGGTTACCGCCCCTTGAGGCACCTAAGACCCTAAGACCACAGCTCCTCGCCGCAGCTTCAGCAATGGAAACTTTGAACATTGTCCACTCGGGTTCAATGCCCCCAGCCTCCACAGGGATGCACGAAAAGCTCCGCCGGAGGTGCGAGTTGAAAGTCTGTTGGACAGGGGCCTCCTCCAGACGTTCCCAATTTACCCGCACTACACGTTTGGGCTTACCAGGTCTGTCCAGAGTCTTCCCCCACCCCCTGACCCAACTCACCACCAGATGGTGATCGGTTGACAGCTCTGCCCCTCTCTTTACCCGAGTGTCCAAAACATACGGCCTCAGATCAGATGAAACGATTATAAAATCGATCATTGACCTTCGGCCTAGGGTGCTCTGGTACCAGGTACACTTATGAGCATCCCTATGTTCGAACATGGCGTTTGTTATAGACAATCCATGACTAGCACAGACGTCCAACAACAAACAACCACTCTGGTTTAGATCAGGGAGGCCGTTCCTCCCAATCACGCCTCTCCAGGTGTCTCCATCATTGCCCACGTGTGCGTTGAAGTCCCCCAGCAGAAAAATGGAGTCCCCCACTGGCGCCCCATGCAGGACTCCACTCAAGGTCTCCAAGAAGGCCGAATACTCCGAACTCCTGTTTGGTGCATATGCACAAACAACAGTCAGAGTTTCCCCCCCCCCCACAACCCGCAGGCGTAGGGAGGCGACCCTCTCGTCCACCGAGGTAAACTCCAACGTATGATGGACAAAGCCCCCGGCGCCCAGCCGGGGGCCTGTTAGTATCCCCACACCCGCCCGGCGCCTCACACCCTGGGCAACCCCGGAGAAGAAAAGAGTCCAACCCCTATCCAGGAGTAAGGTTCCAGAACCGAGACTGTGCGTAGAGGTAAGCCCCACCAGATCTAACCGGTAGCGCTCCACCTCCCGCACCAGTTCCGGCTCCTTCCCCCACAGAGAGGTGACGTTTCACGTCCCCAGAGCCAGCGTCTGCTGCCCGGGTCTGGTCCGTCGAGGCCCCTGACCTTCACCACCACCCATGTGGCAGCGCACCCGACCCCAGCGGTTCCTCCCACAGGTGGTGGGCCCATGGGCTGGAGAGATGGGAGCCACGTAGCTTGTTCGGGCTGTGCCCGGCCGGGCTCCGTGGCAAACCCGGCCACCAGGCGACGAGCCCGCCGTCTGGGCCTGGCTCCAGACGGGGGCCCCGGGCTTCCTCCGGGCAGGGTCACTCCATCTCTACCTTGTTTTTCCATTGGGTTTTTTAACCATTCTTTGTCTGGCCCCTCACCTGAGACCACTTTGCCTTGGGAGACCCTACCAGGAGCACAAAGCTCCAGACAACACAGCCCTCAGGTTCACAGAGACACACAAACCTCTCCACCACGATAAGGTGATGGTTCACGGAGAGAAATCAAAGACTATGTACGCAAATATCTTCCAGGATTTGAGACGCAGGAGCTTTCATCCCTAGACAGGTGCCTATCTACGTCGCCATTTAACGATAATTTTATCTCGTGTATATACAACTCTTTACTATCGTTAGCCCTTCCGTCTTCTGAAAGTTTCAAACTTAAATGGGAAAACGAAATGGGTATTCAAATTCCAGACAATATTTGGGAAGAGAGTCTTAAGCATATACATAAATGTCCAAATAATGCTAGACACTGCCTTATACAGTTTAAGATATTACACTGGCTTCACTTTTCTAAGGTTAAAC
This sequence comes from Perca schrenkii, assembly GCA_025617405.1. Lineage (NCBI taxonomy): Eukaryota > Metazoa > Chordata > Actinopteri > Perciformes > Percidae > Perca > Perca schrenkii. Next base: position 9,335,762 of record CM046795.1, read on the forward strand.
TACACACCATTTATCAAAACGTCTCGCCAATGTGTGATAAATGTCTGACCTCAGAAGCAACCCTTTCTCACAGTTCTGTATCATGTCCTAAAATAATTCCCTTCTGGACTCATATCTTCAAAGCCTTCTCGGAAATCACCAGTACTCCACTGGAACCAGACCCTTTACTGATTGTCCTTGGAACATCTGAAATCTTGACAAAATTTACTAAGTTCCAACAGCAATTCCTCTCCTACTGTCTCATCACGGCGAAAAAATTGATTCTGATGTCATGGAAAGAGACAATAGTCCCTACACATAAGATGTGGCTCCAAGACCTGACTAATACACTATATCTGGAAAGGATAAGATACGTAATGGACGACTTAGCTCAATACATTAAGACCTGGCAACCCCTTGTTTCTTATCTGTCACAGTGAAAGTTATAAAATGCATATATACACTGTTTTACTATACCTTCCGAGTGAGTTAGAGGAGTAGAAATGACAGATTGGGATTGGGTAGGGTACAGAAGAACGAAACTCTCTTATATGCACTATTTTTTTATTTAATTTTTTTTATTTTAATTTTTATCTCTACCTTTATTCGTTAGTAGTTCTTTTACGGTTTTACATGGTATGCTTTATCTGTGTTTTTCTGTAACGAATATTTTATGCATACAGATTAATAATTGTAATCTTACTTTCACTGTTGAGAAAATGTATGAGCACTGATTTGACTAATTCACTGTCTGTACAATACTATGTAGCTCAATTTAAAAAAAAAAAAGAAAAAAAAAAAGATGTGTTTTTTAAGACAAGATGGGACATTGTGAACTGCAGTCCTGAGTCTTGATTGACAGGTCGGCCTGTAGCCACCCCCTAAAGCAGAGATCTTAAACAGGGGGTCCGGGACCCCTAGGGGGTCCTTAGAGTTACTGCAGGGGGGCCATGACATTATTGTTCATTACTTGAAAGCTTTTTAAAAAAATTTAAATGTTTTAACATGAAACCAACATATTATTAGCAAATATAAATCCACCTATTTGTGAAAAAGCCCCACTGATGATAGGCTTACAGGCCTATAGGTAAGGTAATCACTAAGATAGCCATCCACAGATACAGTTAATCCTTAGGACACTTAATATTCTATGAACTAAAAAGGTATGTATAAAGGCCGCCCTACACAATTTTAATTAATTCATTTTTTAAAGATAATTTTTTTGGGCATTTTAGGTCTTTATTTGTACAGGAGAGCTGAAGACATGAAGGGGGAGAGAAGGGGAATGACATGCAGCAAAGGGCCACAGGTCGAACCCGCGGCTGCTGTGTTGAGGAGTAAACCTCTATATATGGGCGCACACGCCCTACCAGGTGAGCTACCCAGAAACCCATACTCAACTTCATTTTATACAAAATGTGTAGTAGGGGGTCCCTGCTCCGTCTCTCTTTCAGTTAAGGGGTCCTTGGCTTAAAAAAACGTTGAAGCCATAAAGCATCCCCTGCGTTATCATCTATTTTAGGATAAATGGGACCACAATTTACAATGTGAACATCATGCTGCATTGAATAAGACTTGCAATTGATAAACTCATTATGAAAATGTTTACTGAGGTAATAAATCAAGTGAGAAGTAGGGTAATTTCCCCAAAGACTCCTATAAAAATGGACTTGCAACCAGTGGAGTCACCCCCTGCTGGAAATTAGATAGAATGGTAGTCTAAGTTCATTTTTCAGGGAAATACACACCTCACGTAAAGAATTTTATTTATTTATTTATATATATATATATATATATATATATATATATATATTAGGGCTGTCAAAATAACGCGTTCATTTCGATTAATTAATCTGAGAAAAAATAACGCGTTAAAAAAAATAACGCAGATTAATCCATTACATATTGACGTTTGACCCAGAGCCGTTCTAGCCACCATTCGACTGTAAAATGAAGGAGGGAGACGAGAATGTGCTGCCTGGATCATTGATTGGAATATTTAGCTACTTGTTACTTCTTCCTGCCAACCCTGGCTACCGAAATCTGGTGCCCCTGATATGTCTGCTCTTCTCTCTGATGCTCTGAAACGGACGATACAGGCAACACAAACACCGCTGCACATGACGCTAGTTAACACTATACTCGACAGCAGCTAACGTTAGCCTAACGTTAGCTAGTAGCTGGATTAAACACTGTTAAAATGCTGACAGCTAACGCTAAACGGTGTAAAGTTTGACTGTGTTTTACTGTAGAGGGTTCAACACCGGTATGTAACAGTCTGCTAGCCTGACAAGCCAGCTGCCACTAGGGTGCGTCTAGATTTCTAGACTAACAATCTGCAGCTGCCGTCGGAAAAACAACACAGACGGTGCGTTCAATGAAACTGGTAAACTACAGTCTCGTGGTGCATTTGAAGTTATTGTAAATGTCCTTTTCCCATCTGGTGGTTGTTTTCGTCGTTCAACAGCAATTTACTAGTGAAATAAGTTACTGTTATAGATTATTATCAAATCATTTAATTTTGACCATATGGCCTTAGCAATAAACAAGCCCTTCTTTAATGTCACCAACTGTTGTTTAGTACCCTTCTTTTTTCTTTTCTTTTTTTACTTTCTTAAAAAGTATCGGTTCAGGCACCGTTAATTATGTATGCGATTAATTTTGATTAATTAATCACAGAGTATGTAATTAATTCGATTACATTTTTTAATCGATTGACAGCCCTAATATAAATATATATATATATATATATATATATATATATATATATATATATATATATATATATATATATATATATATATATACATACATACATATATATATATATATATACACACACACACACACACACACACACACACACACACACACACACACACACACACACACACGCTTTTAGAGCAGATCTCTGAGGTGCATACGCAGCACTTAAGAGCTGCTCTCATGGCCGGTGTAGCCAGTTTCATTGATTATATTGGAAAAGTTGGACCATCCGCTCCGCATATGTTATGCGTGAAATTTAGCCAACCCTAAAATAATATATGCTGCCTCAGTATAACGAACGGATGAACTCAGAAAAATACACACACACGGCTACCTGTAGGACGGTGCTTAAAATGTCCACATAGTTTCTCTCAGTCTGGTAGAGCTCCTTCGAGACCTGCCACCTGGCTGACTGCTTGGACAGAACCGGAGTCGAACTCTTGGATGGCTTTGAACTCTCTGGGGGAACATGACAGGCAGAGTGGTATATTAGGGTTGCACAATATACCGTTTTTATAGAGCAATATCAGCTACGGTCATAACTAGTAATCCACCTTTAATAAGCAAACAAATACTATTTTGCAGGGATCATATTAACCAAACAATAGCCAAAAATGTAATTAAAGCATTACTGAATTAACAAAATAAGCTACATCTGTTACAATCTGACAAAAATGAGTTTCATCATTACCAGTATAAGCAACGGTCTGTGCAGGTTAAAAATGAGAAGCCTGCTAACAAAATGTTTTCTACATCAGATATCTGTGTAATTAGAAAAGAGCATAGGAAAAGAATTGCATGTTAAACGGTGATCTGCTCTCTACCGCTTTGCGACAGTACCACCTCCTGTCCATTGCCTGGCTTGATCTGTGCAGCACTGGGGCAGCGTAAAAAATAACGGATGCAAATACAGGTGCCTATTTTTAGTGGAGAATAGCGGAGAGAGGCTTCTGGGAGGCTTCTGAAACACTTGTGGAATTGCAAGCGTTGTGCAAGGTGTTGTTGATCAAAACTTGGAGGAGTGGCTTGTCACTAAAATGAGGATAGCTGGTTAGGGTTGGGCATTGAAACCCGTTGCCAATATGGTTCCTAAATGACCGGTATCTACAGCACCAAATAGCAACACGGATTTCAGTGCCATATTTCTGGGCCACTTAAATGCCTGTGCTGCTCTCTGCTGTGTTCTGAAGAAAAAAACTTTTAAAGACACTTAGTAGTCTAGCTGCACTTTGAGACACTGTGGCCACTGCCAGTGCTAACCCTGTCAGAGAAACAACACAGATGAGACTTAATGGTGCATTCAATTGCACCTCGTAAGCTCATGGTGCATTCAAAGTTATTGTAAAATATCCTTCTGCCATCTAGTGGTTCTCCTTTTTGTCATTTAACAAAAATTCTCGTATAACTCGTATATTAAGTTATTGTTATTACATTTTAAATAAATCTTTTAAATGTGACCAAAAAAGCCGTTCTTTAATGTCACTGAGTCGTTTTGTGCTCATAATTTTTTTCTTTTCTTAAGTATCGGTACTGGTACCGTTTAGGCACCAGTAGTTTTAAAAGTATCTTTTTAGCACCAGAATCGGAAAAAACCCAGACAATACCCAACCCTATAGCTGGTCCACCTTATAGGTCAGTCCACCTTAAGGTAGCCTGGGCCGATGATGTTGCTAACTTTGGGCTTAACATCCTTCACCTTAATGAGCAAGTGGCAAGCCAGACAAGAACTTGGCTTTGGTCTTGAGAAGTTGTTGCATTTATTCATCGACATATAGCCTAAACTTGTACTCTTGAAGCAAAACCTGACCTGCAGAAGTTACTGGCAGCTGCTGCTGCTCCTCCTCTGGTTGTTGAAGAGTACTTGTACCAGGGTAGGACCTTTTCCTCCTCTCGTCTGTCCTAATCATCCTTTCCCTGGTTTTCCTTCTTCTCATCCTATTCCTGGTCACAGTATTTTCTCCTTTGCTCTCTGAACGGTTCCCTACTCTGTCTTCTGAAATTAAGAGGGGTTCATCTTGTTTAGGGTTGGATCATGCAGGTGTTTTCCAGTCCTCCATTTTTCTCTTACCTGCCAAGGCCTTGCATGTCTCAGGGGTATTAGATATGTCCAGCAGAGAACCCATGGACAGGGAATGCTCTGCTGACGGCCTTTTGCGTGGTGGAGGGAAAGGGGAGATCTCTGTCTCCTTGGTAAGCTGAGCCAGCGTGTCCCTGAGACGGCGACGCTTACGGTTACTGTTGGGGGTGGTGAGGGACAGGAGGGACACTGCCTTCTTCATGGCTGGGCTGTCGCTCTGAATTTAAGTGGGACAAAGAGAAACATATATAGGGACAAGATGAATACAAGATAATTAAAAAAGATAGCAACATGAAGGCAAGCTGCATGTCTTGCAAATTATGATATAGTAAAATGTTAGACCTGTTTGTTGAACAATGAGGTAGGCACATGTCATGCTTTAAGAGTGTGGTAACTTGATAATATTTAATAGTGCAGAATCTCACTTGTGCCTGATTCTGCACTATTAAATATTTTTTCGGAGCATTTAACTGCGGACTTTACCTTATTTGAACATTTATGTGCACAAAACTGTCTTTTTTTGAACTTGATAAAATGCCCAATTAATCTCCTTAGAAGATGAGTTGGGTGAGACTGACTGTGGTATTGTATTGTGGACTGGCCAGGTGTAAGGAGGTGAGAAAGTAGCCAGGGTGTGAACTTCTCTCTCAAGTGGAACATTAACATTGGTGGTTCAGGTGGTTCATTTTTGGCAGAGGCTGCCGTGGTCCTGCTCGAAGCCCTGCACTGCTACAACTATTATTATTTCTAGTCATAGTTTGATTATCATATCATTGTTACTATAAGTCCCACGGTGCATCATGCCAACTACTATAATTGTTATGAATCATATCATGTATATCTGTATCAGTGTCTCTGTGTCCCAACCAGCAGCGGGCAGATGGCCGCCCACTTAGAGCCTGGGTCTGTCCGAGGTTTCTACTTAAAAGGAAGGTTTTCCTTGCCACTGTCATACCAAATGCTTGCTCGTGGGAAATTGTTGGGTCTTTGTAAATCATAGTGTGGTCTAGACCTACTATATCTGTAAAGTGTCCTGAGATAACTCTTGTTGTGATTTGACACTATAATTGAATTGAATTTAATTAACAACTTTAAGGAAAGACTTTCCAAAACTGTGTACAATTCATTGCGTCCCCTTTCTCTACTATGGCAGGCTTTTCGCCACGTCTTTGAATATGGCCACTTGGAAGAGCTGAAAACACTTTTGTCTTTAGATGCATTAATTCATTTCAAGAATAACTTGGCCTTTAGCACCAGTTAAGCCAAATGTGTACATTCCGCTTGTTCGCAAGAATCTGGTTCGGTCCGCGTGACGTAAATGTCAATAATCCAAGCGTTTTGCGAACGAGCAGACTGTCCACCTGCAGCCCAAAAAAAGTGACTGCGCCGACTGTACAAATATCAAGCAACTACTGCGCATGCTCCAGTTGTTCCACACTCCAGTCCAGTTGGTGGCACATGCACCGAAATCATTTAAATATTGAGCCACCAAGGCACTGACAATCTTTTAGACAACAGGAGCCTATCATTTCTGTAGCCTACTCCGAAACAACAGACTCCATGAACGCCTTTTCCCCGACTTGCGTTCCACTTTCTACACAGGATACACAATTGATTAGGAGACATTGCAGCACGGTTTGCGCCGGTCCATCTTTGCGATGCGAAGATTTTTGGTCACATCAGTCTATTAGACACAAATTAATGGGGAAATGTGGTCCAGGTTGAAAAAGAAAAAAAAGAAATACCCATACACATACATTAACATTATTCAAAATGCACTCACCTTCTCGTAGAGGTACATGGACTCTCCTGCCCGAGCGTCCATCTGAATGCTTCCCCAGAACCACTACCATAGAAAAGAGTAAACTGTTTTTACGGACCCCTGGGTTAGGAAAGAGGTACAGTAGGTAGAAAAATTTTTTTTGCGTAATA
>CM046795.1:9350015-9380015 GCA_025617405.1 Perca schrenkii
CATAATTTAGCCACTGTTGTTGCCCGTCGCTCTAACGCTACTCGGCCGTCCTAACATTACAGCGCTAACGTTACTGTGCTAACGTTAAAGACCTGTCACTTCAAGCATGCAGCGGAGCAACGTTATGAACGCAATCACCCTCCGGTCCCGCTACAGACCGTTGAGAAAGACAGGTTCAGAGCAATGACTAAAACTCTGGATTTAAGATGTTTTGCCTCGCTGAAATACGTCCGCCAACCTGCTAACATTATTCAAACAGCGAAGGAGGCTGACAGCGGAGCTCCGTTCAGTCGCCCACTACAACCACACTACAACCTAACTTACCTGTGGCCAAGGTAGTGGTTATACAGTACTAGCTTACCACTATTTAGTTTTGAAAGGGAAACAGTGTTAAAGTTGTTTGTATGTGTAGGCTATTCATTCGATTTGAGTTTATTTTACTACTTTGCAGTTTGCACAATACAAATAGTTTAGCTTCTGTAACTGTTTCATGGATTCCCCTTCATACAAAGTTATTGTATAATGTCGTGGAGCCAAGCAAACCCTTAATCAAAGCTTTTAGTAAACATGATGACATTAACATGTTTTTGTGATATTCTATGTACTCCTGACAGTAGAATAAGCCATTATAAAACTATATAAAGGTGGCCCATTATTGATGGCCCATTATTATGTATTTAAATTTATTTTAAGAAGTTTGATTACATTATATTTTCGATTTGAATGCACAATTGTTTTTTAAATAACAAATAAATAAGAATTCAATACATTACATCTATGTTATTTTGTCTTAGTTAAGAAAGTAATGTTTAGTTAGGAAGGTCTGGTGCCTTTAGTATCTTCCACATGGTGGAAAGAAGGTATGATGTGGAAGGTATACAGTTTATTATTAATTCAGCAACGGTATCGGATCGGTATCGGGTATCGACAGATACACAAAGCCCTGGCATCGGTATCGGGACTGAAAAAGTCGGTTCGGTGCATCCCTACTCTCCTTGCACGACCACAAGGCCACTGACATCACTCACTTAAAGCACCCTGCCATTCTCGCTCTAACTTACGCTAGTCTCGTAAGGGGGTTGCGGTTAAGCGCCATACCGCAGTGATATGTTGCTTCGTCACCGCGGTAAGACAAACACTATACCGTCACAGCCCTAGAAATGGTGTGTTGCTCTGCCAAAAGACAACCAAATAACTGAAAAAAATACTGCACAAATACTTTGACAGATCCCTGTGTTGCAGCACTGACCGTGTTTGAGGGTCCTCTCTTCCATGTTGGCCTTCTCTTCATCTGAGAAACCCAAAAAACAGAGGATGCAGTCCTGGAACGGAGGCACTTTGAACTCTGTTCGAAACTCCTCTTCCCCTGCATGAAAGTACCTTAACACATGAAGGTGGGAGAAACAAGGTTACTATCAACTACCATGTCATAATTTCTGCATATGGGTTTGTGTTCAAGCACGTTCAAAAGGGTCAGACAGAATTTATAAAATGAAACTCAAGGACTTTTGATTACTTTTTCTAGATATACTATATATTTTTATTTTCTAACTATACAGCAATTTCGTTCATTTTTCTTTAGCGGGCTCCATAGCGCCTTAATTTAGACATAATTGCTCCAATATTTCGAAAATTTGGTAGCCACATTGTCCACATCATTTCGGACATATTTCCAGTTAGCTTCCATTAGCTTGCACTTGGAAGTTGGCCATTTTTATATTTGATGGGTATTTCTATGTATTTGAACCTGAACCATAATATTGTGAGGCTTAAGTACTAGTTTTCTTTTCCACTGTATTTTACAAACTGAAACGCTTCAGAGAAAAGCCACTAAAAGGGCAAAAGCGGAAGTGACCATCCTTTTTACATGCCGTTTGCTCTGACACAAACACATTACTTGATGCCTGACAAGATGGATTTTAGTTCGATTTTGTGATCTCACGATTCTTGCGTAATCTCGTGATATCACAAGATTCCAGCTGCGTGCAATAGAGATGTCAGTCTTCCTCTATAATACCATTTGAATTTCATTTGTTATTTTTTTTATATTCAAATAATATTCAAATGTTTAATGCTCAAATGCAGCCTGTTAAATATGTACTACACTACTCAGGCTTACGCATTGTCAATAACAATATAAGCATGTGGTTGTCGTTCTGTCCACTAGAGGACATCAGCCTGGCCTTGAAGGGGATATACGTCATGGCGCATTGCATTTCTTGCACGCCACGGTCTCTGTTTACATTATATTCCACCACGAGCACACAGCGACAAACAAATCAACAGAGAACTCTGTAATGAAACATTATCTAAGAAGTGTAGCTAGTGAAGCAGCTCTGTTGTAAAGGCTAACGTTGCTCGGTTAGCACAATGACATCATGCACAGCCGAAACGATTTGTCATAAAGTAACAACAGTGTTAGCAACGATGCTAACAGCATTGATAACTAAGCCAAACGGTGCTGCCACTACTATTTTTGTGATTTATAAGCAACCTGTTTCTTGCAGATTGTCGTTACTGAGAATCCAGCTGTTAGAAGGTAATATACTAAGTCGACAGCTGTAGGGCAGCTAAAAATTAACTTTAGCTGTCTCCATAAAGCTCCCAGCTAAGCTCATATAACTCGCGACGCAGTTAGGAAACCAGAACGAGCTAACTAATGATAACATAAGCACTTTGGCTCGGTGGATGTCAATTTTAAAGTCATGTTAAAACTATTTCCCATCTTTCTTCCGATTGCCAGCCCCAGCCTGTCACTCCCCCTTGTACGAACGTTACTCGATACGCAACGTTAGCTAACAATGCCTTGTGTTTCTCACTCCCGTAACTTATTGTTCATCAGACGTGACATGAGAAGACAGAGATTAGCTAACGTTAGCCAACCTATTTATAAAATTAATTAAAGAATTCCGAAAGTCGAATATAATTCCAGTAGTAAAAAAAATCAATACTATTCGAATTACATTAGACTTTCGGAATTTGTTCCAATGTAAGCAGAATTACGTTTTTTACGCCACACTTTCTATCTGCATAAATTGCAGATTTCCTGCATTATCGAAACATCGAAAAGCAGGGTGTTGGGGGAATCACTTTTTTTTCTCTTTTTCATCAAACCCCAGTTTTTACAAGTTCCTGCAATTTTTGCAAGTTCCCACAATTTCATCGCATAAAATTGCATAAATATCCCACATATTCCATCGCATTTTTTGGAAGGAATGAATATGTGGTTTTCTGTAATCCACTCACGGTTTTATAGCAATGTTACAAACAATCTTTCTCTGAGTACAGATAGGCCCTACTGGCTTGCAGAGAGAATACAAAGCAGACAGCCAAGTTTTACTTTGGCCTACCATCTACAGGTGATATAACCTGCAGATGCTTGTCATAACCAGTGAAAGCGATGGTCAGAAAGAAATAAAAATGAGAAGCTGCTACCTGAACACTATGTATTTCCTTCCTTACACTGGTAAGCCCAAAAAACTTTTCCCATTCACACACTACAATTTTCACTTGCAGACACAGAAAAAAGCTGGCACTGTAGTAAAGGAGAGAAGCTTTGAATGGTAGCTCGCACTGTCGTAAAGCAAAGAAGCTTTGAGTGGTACATAGGCTTCCTTCCTTTCAACTTACACATCATCTCTTCTCTCCCAGGATCTATGAATCCATGATGGAGTGAGAATAGGCGTCCCCATGCACACTGCCAGCTGAGAGATGAGGGCACAATAAAACATAGTAAAGAGAGAGGAGGAAAACAAAACACAAAAGAGTAAATGTGCAACAAAGTATGCCATTTCTTACATAGTAAGTCATTTGTATTGTGCGATCAGAGTAAGGATAGGGTTGAGTACCGAAACGCAGTGCCAATAGGGCACCAGTTCCAACGTAAACGGTAGTAACGATACCGAATAAGAAAAAAAATTCTGGTGCCTCATTTCGGTGCCTGACTTTTTTTTTACCGCCCCCTGGTGTTCTGGCGTCAACTTGCGTGACGTCAGTGCCGCTACTCAGCACAGTTGTTGATCAGAACTGATAGTGAGAGGATCAATGAAGATGCCAAAGACAAAACGCTCCAAGGTTTGGCTACATTTCACAGACTCCGCGACATGCAACAGATGCCTTAAACCAATGTCATGCATGGGAGGTAACACGTCGAATTTGATGAAACATCTGGCAACAGATGGAGTTTATTTAAAAGCCGAACAATGCACCGTGTTTGATAACCTACGTGACGCAAGGCCAAGCACTTCAACAGCAGCAGCAGCCAGTGTCGGCCTCGCCGGACAAATTGAAGAGAGTCCCAGCCCTGCCAGTGTGGTGGTGGACATCACAGATGATGATGATGACGACGACGACGACAGTAGCCGTTTTACTTCGGGTAAGTCTAGTAATTTAATGCCAACCGCAAATCTTGCATATCAAGTAGGTTCGCAAACACCGTTGCCACTCATTTTGTTTTATTAAGGACCGGTTCAAGAATCGTTTAAGCACCGGAACAGTATAAAAAAAATACAGAGCAGGCACCAGTATCGGATAAAATCCAACCGATACCCAACCCTAGTAAGGAATGACATTCCTTACTTCCTTAAATAGTAAGGAATGACATTTATCTATGTACAACTCTATAACTACAAGACCTTCAAATAGTTCCATTGTACAACAAAGGAGGTAAAAAAGGGAAGGCAATATCAGAGAAGGGAGATAGAAGTTTAAATAGTAAATCATGGTGGGGAGGGGGTTGTTTTGAGTAAGTGTTTGTTGGTTCTGAACTGACAACTATAATATACAGACGTCTTCCCGGTAGAATGGAGAAATCGACACAAAGTTGAGCGCTAACTCCATTTCACAGCACATCAGCCACACTGTAAAAAGGCTACCTGCAGATGCGTCTGCAAACAACGGCCTTGTGAGCAAAGGGATCAGCCAATGCCAGTCATCTCTTATCTTAAATGGATGATACTGACGAAAGAAAAAGGTAAGGGGTGTGAAAAAAAATCAATTCACATTCATATCGCAATTCAAGCTCTACTGACTCAAAATCGATTCATATTTTTTAATTTAAAAAAAGAATTTAATTTTTTTACTTTTTAAATTGTATGTACATTTACATACTGTGAATTGGTTTTTTTTGTTTGTTTATTAAAGAATTGAATCTTGAGCCTAAAAATCTGCACATTAGGACTACCATAGGAGAAAAATATAAAATACTGACGATTTATTCATGATAGTTTTGTTTGCGTTTGCGTACAAAAGCAGGTAACAATGTTCTCATTGCAGTTATATGTTGTAATATGTGTATTTTAGGTATTTTCTGGCTTTTTCTTAAATTGTATAAACATTCTTGAAATTAACAATTAAAAAAAAAAATATACATATTGGTGGTATTTATTAAAAAACTGGGATGTACATTATATATTGCGAAGTTTGAAGATATCTATGTGTGTGTGTGTGTGTGTATATATATATATATATATATATATATATATATATATATATATATATATACACATTTTTGACAATATTACCTAGCCTAACTGCATGGTAGTATTAATCACAGTTACACAAAGTAAGCTTGAACAAACCCTGTATTTCTCTCCATGAGTGGAGTAGGCGATGAGATGAGTAACCTTGGTGCTGAAGTCTTTCCGGATGGTCCCACCCATGTGATGAACCAGATTCACCAAGTTCTTCTACATAGGAAAAACAAATACCAAACACAAGCTTAGCACAAAGGGGTACAATAAAGATCAAGGTGGAATATGCCATAACATTTTGCAATGCCAGTAGCTTTTTTTTTTTTATCATCTCGCTCCTGCCTGCTCCTTTCAATTCATTTTATTTAAAACAGGGACAATGCACAAATTAACATTAACCTTGTATAAAAACAAGGAGACATGCATTGCGCCAGGTTGTAGCACAAGTGCTATTTTCCGCCTGTAGTCCCTTAACAAGTCATTAACACAATAATAATACCATGCAAGTAAAATACAAAACAGTAAAATATACAATTTCACAACAACAGTTTTTCCCCTTCCTAAAACCAACCCCCCCCCCACCCCTCCCCACCCCACACCAACAAAGCTATGCACGCAAGATCGTTATATCTCCACACACACACACACACACACACCCCTTCCATTGGCCCGCTGAGGCTGAAGCACACACACACACACATCATAAATGTGTGCAATGTTGTTGTGATAGTAATTATGCTTTTGTCAAACTCGAAAAGGTTTGTGGATTTGTACACGTAATAAGATGTGTGGGGAGAGTATTCCACTGACTTATGGCCACAAAAGAAAAGGATGATTTCCCAAATGAAATTTTACGATTGGGAATATTGCACTCTCCTCTAGTGGCTGACCGAGTAGCTCTTTTTTTTTCCTGAGTTGAGCGTAATACATTTTTTTAGAGGAGGAGCGACAGCATTGTAAATGACTTTAAAAAGTAAGCAAACATTCGAATGCATTATCAAATTTTCAAAATTTAAAATATTATACTTAGTGATTATTTTGCAATGGTGATATTGACGTGTTTTTTTATCATGGATCTTAAGGGCTGTTTTATATAATGATTCAAGTGGTCTTAAGACTGTCTTACCTGCTTGAGACCAACTTGTCATGCAATACAAAAAATGTGGAACAATCATTGCACTTAAATAGGTATTTGATGCATCAATGGTAAGAGAATTAGTGGAATTAGTGGAATTCTGACCAGTGATTTCCCGCAGTGTGCGCAAACTAAATGTGGAATATCAAGCATTGACTTGAATTGCCGCTGCGCCTCCGGAACACAGCGCAGACGCTAGGGCTGCACGATATTTTGTTTCATCATCTATGTGTGCATGCGCGATAGTCACATCGCAGGTCGTTGCAATGTTGACGCTAAAACTTTTTTGTTGCTTGACAGAAAAGTAAACTTTTTTTTTCTCCTTTTACATGATTGTTAGCGACCGGCAATTTTTCACCGTAGAAAGCTGCTACCAGCCAGGCTAAAGCTAATATAGTTAGCCTAAAGAAATAAGGCATCTCTCCCAACTAACATTATCGTTCAGAGCCATGCTGGAAACGTAATACTAATCTACAACAGAAGTCTGTCTGATATGACGTAATTTACACTGATTTAAGTGTTCTTGGATACAGAGTTTGTTTCAAGTGTGTGAAATGCACGTCTGCATGCACAGTGAACCACCAATCACAATCAATGTTGATCAATTTATCAAACAAACAAGCAGACCCTGCTAGTCGACCACACACTGAAATTTAGAGGAAGCAACATGCATGCTTCACTTTAGCCTGGATTAATAGTATTATGTGAATACAGTGCTCAGCATAAGTGAATACAACCATGCTAAAGTTGACTAAAAAGAGGAATAAAAGATCATCTTTTTGGAAATTGATCTTAGTGCCTTCATTAAAAAAATGGAGGAAAAATCCAACCTTTAAGGACACCAATTTTCTTTGTGAATGAATAATTTATCGTAAATAAATAAATTCTTCCTTAAAATACAGGGTGCATAAGTAAGTACACCCCTGTTAAATTCCCATAGAGGCAGGCAGATTTTTATTTTTAAAGGCCAGTTATTTCATGGATCCAGGATACTATGCATCCTGATAAAGTTCGCTTGGCCTTTGGAATTAAAAATAGCCACACATCATCACATACCCTTCACCATACCTAGAGATTGGAATGGGGTACTTTGCATAAGATCATCTCTCAATGCAAATCAAACCAGCTATTAGGCTGAAATAAAACCACCTCATTTTTTTTAATTAAGGCATTAAGATCAATTTCCAAAAGATGATTTTTTAGTCCTCTTTTTAGTCAAATTTAGCATGGGTGTATTCACTTATGTTGAGCACTATACAATGGTGTCATGTCAGTCAACCAGTGTATTTGTACCCAATTTCACTCTCCAAAATCTCTTCAGAAGAGTTGTCACAGCGCTTAAGGCGCTGACACACTAACCCGATAATCGGCCGTTGGACAGTCTGGCGAGGTCGGTGACTCGAGTCCATTCCGTGTGTTCCGTGCCGTCGTCCGTCTGAGGGGCAGTCGGCATTCATTTTGGCCGACCTGACGTGTTCAGTTGGAGAAAGGGCAGTCGGGACTGGCGAGCGGAATGAGCGTGACTAGAGTCTCTCAAAATCTGACGAAAATCTTTTTAACTGACCTTTGTTGATCTAAAATGAAGACAGATTCAGCAACTGCATGGCCTATTTCTCGCTTAAAATGTTTTCAGAAACCTGTTTCAGTAAACTATGTTAGTACAATATGAGATCGTATTCTGAACAAGCCGCCATGACAGGCTGGCTTTGAATTTCCGGAGAAAACAAACCCACGTGACGCGTTCGTCCAACCAGCTGCCGGTTTTCATTTTTTGGGCAACAATACAGATTAGCGCCACCTGCTGTTATGGAGACGTATTACGTCTCGTCTCCTCGGTGTGTTCTGAGGGGAGACTGATCAGTCCGGGTTAGGCTTTTCTGCAGACAGTTGGTCGTCTGGTTAGTGTGTCAGCGCCTTTACTTGCTTTGGTGTTTGTAAAGCATTAAAGTGCAACAAAGAATGGTTCACATTAAAAAAGTTTCTTTTTCCATTTTCATTTTATATGTAGATGCACTCTCCTACATAATCACCCCAGTAGTCGAGAATGAAAAAATTGTAAAAATGACCCTTTTTTCATATTGCAATATATCGCAGGAAAAAAAATATCACAATGTCCGGTTTTTTCCAATATCGTGCATGCCTAGCAGACGCGACCGGTGGAAAATAGCCTTTGAAGTCCCTGTTGATTGTATCCCTCAGGTCGCCCTAGGAGAAAGGGGCGGGGTGTAATGCACCGGGAAAGAACTAAGAGAGAGGGAATAGAGCAGTGTTAATAAAGCGTTTGGCTGGCGTTTAACTGTATGCACCATGTGCATGACTGATTTTCTTATGAAACCTAGCTAGGCGAACCTAACAGTCGGTTACAGCACTGATCAGGAGCAGCGCTCCTAAATCCCGGGACCTACTGACCATTTTTTCACCGCCCGCTCCCAGCCGAAGCCCGCATTAAAACCGCCTGCTCCCACGAGATTTGTGTTGGGTCCCACGGGACCCCAATACCAATGCAGTCCTCTACTCTGCATACCTGACACTATTGATTTGAATTGCATTTGATTTCCAAATACCATGTATACTAGGCAGTTGGTGGAAATGTGTTGCAATTAGAGATGCACCGATTACAACTTTCTAGGCCGATTCCAATTTTCTTTGAGTTAGGCCAGCCGACACAGCTTTTAGCCAATTCCGATTTCATTTTTTCTAACCACTTTACAGCACACACAAATATTTATTTTCTATCTTTTCTTTAATAGAACATTTTACATAGAACATTTTTTTAATAATCGACCACTATAAAATAGAACTATATAAATTCAGACCTGCCAACCTTGAAGAAATTTTATGAGTACAACCCCCCCCCCATATCCTGTCCAATATTTTGTGCCCATATATTTGTTAGTCTAACAGGCAGAGAGAGATAATAAATATGCCTAAGTACTTCTGTGTTAAAGATGAGAGTTAGACCAGGTTAACACATAGCCTTCTTCTGATTACTGAAGGGAAATTAAGTAGTCTAAGTAATGGTAAAGCAACTTTAAATTAGGGATGCACCGATCCGACTTTCAGTCCCGATACCAGGGCTTTGTGTATCTGTCGATACCCGATACCGATCCGATACCGTTGCTGAATATACCGTTGCTGAATTAATAATAAACTGTATACCTTCCACCTTATACCTTCCTTCCACCATATGGAAGAGAGTAAAAGCACCAGACCTTCCTAACTAAACATTACTTTCCTAACTAAGACAAAATAACATAGATGTAATGTATTGAATTCTTATTTATTTGTTATTTAAAAAACTGTGCATTCAAATCGAAAATATAATGTAATCAAACTTCTTAAAATAAATTTAAATAAATAATAATGGGCCACCTTTATATAGGTTTATAATGGCTTATTCTACTGTCAGGAGTACATAGAATATCTCAAAAACATGTTAATGTCATCATGTTTACTAAAAGCTTTTATTACTAAAGGGTTTGGATCCACGACATTATACAATAACTTTATATGAAGGGGAATCCATGAAACAGTTACAGAAGCTAAACTATTTGTATTTTGCAAACTGCAAAGTAGTAAAATAAACTCAAATCGAATGAATACACATACAAACAACTTTAACATTGTTTCACTTTCAAAACAAAATAGTTGTAAGCTAGTTGTATAAACACTACCTTGGCCACAGGTAAGTTAGCTAGGTTGTAGTGTTGTTGTAGTGGGCGAGTGAACGGAGCTCCGCTGTTTGTATAACGTTAGCAGGTTGGCGGACATATTTCAGCGAAGCAAGACATCTCAAATCCAGAGTTTTAATCATTGCTCTGAACCCGTCTTTCTCAACGGTCTGTAGCGGGACCGGAGGTGGATTGCGTTCATAATGTTGCTTCGCTGCATGCTTGAAGTGACAGGTCTTTAGCACGGCCGAGTAACGTTAGAGCGACGGGCAACAACAGTGGCTAAATTATGTCCGATTTGTTAGAAACAAAAAACTTGGGAACAACAGACGGCTCCTCTCTTGAGCACACGTTGTTCTGGTGTATCTCCGGTCTTTCTTCATCCTCTAGCTAACTTTCTTCTCGGTTCTTGAATGTGCAGTAGCGACCGGAGCCTCTCCCAGCTTAACAGACTGTTATGCTACCTGGCTAGCTAGCCTAGCAGCTGTAATGTTACCCAGCATGCCATTCGGCGGTGTAGCTACATTTGTAAATGTAAAATTATTAGTGTTAGAAACTGTTTGTCTCAAATTGTTATATGCAATGGTGTTTTATCCTTTTAAAGAGAGTTAGTTGTGGGTTATTAATTGTTGTGTTATGAAGTTACTACCATGAGTGAGAAGGGTACGCAGTTAACAGGGGTCCCAGTGCTGCGACGGAGTGAAAAAAAATAAAATAAAAAAACTGGATCGGCCCGTGGATCTGTTAATTTTTCCGATCCAGCTATTTTGTCAATATCGGGGCCGATACCCGATCCAAATATCGGATCGGTGCACCCCTACTTTAAATAGGCCTAAAGCAACTACTAAAAAAGCACAGATTGAAGCCTGACAGAGACACAATTATAGCCTAATAACATGGGTCAGATATTTTCAGATACGCTTTTAAAACTTTGACATGGGTGACATTGCATTATGTCAGTTGCCATCACATCACATAAATAGCCTAACGGTTACCTTTATCTTACGTTAATCAGCACCTGGCCTTTCTAAAACCTTTTAGTTTTCTAGCCATTCCACCACTTTTCTAACTGCCCCCAACTAATGGGAAGGATGGCAGGTGTGATAGGCTAGCCTATTGACACCAGTGCTGGGCAAGTTAATTCCATTCCAATTACTAGTTACTTTCATTTGAGAGTAATTAGTTATATTACAATATTACTGTCTCTGAATTGTAATGCTCATGTTACTTTTGAGTTACTTTCACCAAAATAAAAGTGGAAGTATTCTTGGCAGGTAGCTTGTGAATTTCACCACTGGGTCAAAGTCTCATCTTTATCCACTTTAATACATCATAATTTATTCATATTATTTTGTATTATTAATCTGACACTGCAAAGTAACTAAAGATATAAAATAAATAGTTAAGTAAAACGTTCAATAGCCTACTTGACTCTGAATTGTGGTGGACTAGAAGTAGCCTAATAAGTAGGATTAAATGAAAAATACCCAATTAAAATTGAATCAAAGTAGCCGACTGTAGACTATAGTTACTTTCCACCGCTGAAAAAATGTAATATTACGTGTAGCAAGACTAAACATTAATTCTCGACATGTTACACTCAGTCACACTGCTGTCGCCACTGACAGGACACCGATGTTGTCAGTTACCGTCTCTGGTTCTGGTTCTGATCACGGGAACAGTGACGGGACAGCTCGCTTCAACGCACCGTAAAAAACTCAGGAAAATAATGTCCGTGTGGCAAATGTATCCATCTCTGCAGTCATTTCAACCACTGAATTGTAACGCGTTACTCCCATCACTGATGGACACTATGAACGTTTTTTTCTTATCATCCATTTATTTTTAATTTCACTATGTTTCGGGGGGTGGGGAGTATTTGTTTATGGGACTGTGTTCATTACCTGTTGCCCCTTGGCGACTGATGTCGATGTCTGTCTTCCACACGGTGCAGAACGTGTGAGGAGGTTCTATATACTGTCTATGTGAGGTAGCCTGGACATGTGGAGGAAAGGCCATCTCTCCCGTTAAGAAATCGCTCCAAACCTTTTTTTGAGGCGGTTCAGCCATGGCATGCAAGCCTACAGTTATCCGGACAGCCTGGCTTGCTGAGGCACTGAATTGAATTAAACGCGCAAAGCATTTAGCTATGAGGGGCAGGTGGGCGGAGGGTTAAAATGCAGCGCTTTGATTGGCCGAAAGCTTTTCACTCCACTGCTCAGCGGCAGAATCAACGTCATAGATGTAGATTGCATAGAAACTGAAACCGGAGAAATGCAAGATGCAACAAAATGCGTACCTAGAGAGCAGCGAATCATACAAGCGTACTTAAGGGTCAAAATGCGTGCCGAGTACGAAAAATGCGTACATGTTGGCAGGTCTGTAAATTACTCGTGGTGTGGGAAATTCACACACATCTAAAGTACAATGTTAGAACCATTTCCTTCTTTTCACATCCAATATCCAACTTAATATAATAAATATAGCCTTGCAGTATAAAGATATTTCTCATAGCACACATGCAGGTCTGTTTGAAGGTCAACAGTAACGTTACCTGAAAACATAAACGTCACCACTCATTTTACACAGTTTAGCAACAAACTAAACGCTGGGGGAAGATTACAACGTTTTTAATGTTTTGAGCGGTATGCACAGTAACGTTAATTCAGCATGTCAGAGGAATACAGCGTCTTTTTTTTTTATACAGTGTCTCTTGCAGCCGGACGTCCGAGGCAGAGGGACAGTCACCGCAGCGTTCGCTAACGTTAGCTTCTTGTCTCATTTGAGGTCTGATAAACAGTAAATTCATCAAAGTCAGTGTGCCCAACGCTATTTTCCAATAAACTGTGGCTGTCATATTTCACGGGACCCGTGGTTTTCATGTTCCACTTATTCAGCCTCAGAGGGGAGAGAGAGAGCGGCTGAGATCAGTAGAGCAGACGGCTCTGCAGACCCGTGTGTAATTATGACTTTATAACATTTCATAAACAGCTGATTGAGCGGCGGTGCGCTGATGTTGCGCAATGTTAATGCGGCGCCCGAGTGCATTTGACCGGCATAAAATCGGCATATGTCAGACTGACCTGCCGGTCGCCGGTCATGGCCAAGCACGTGTCAATCGGTGCATCTCTAGTTACAATATTATTATACAGTAATATCAAGCAGAGAGAATATGAGATGAACTGACTAATTTTGGCCAGAAACATTTGACTATACTGAGTCATACAGTGTAAAAATGAATTAGTTAAAACCAATGCAGTCTAATACTATCTGCAATCTAAAAATGCAATAAGTTCGACCTTCACGTCGGTTTTAACATTTAGGTTTTGATTGAAATGTTTTGGTAAGGTGTTCAACTTTATGGACATTTTGATGGCTGAAGTTTGCAATGCTGTTGAAATGTATTGCATTATATCAAGTGTTTCTAGTATTTAGTCTACCCCTATAAATAGACAAAATGTTATAAACCCTTCTCATAACATGGTATAATTCAATAGCACCATAACTGTAGCTGCCAAAATGACTAAACATTATGAACTTCATGAAGGTGGATAATGCAATGTTGTTTTAGACTGCATCAGCTTTTGATAGGTGTGACTAATAAACTCAGGGGCCATCCACACGGAAACGTTTTTTTGTGCAATCGCACGTTTTGTATCGAAAAACGCACTTTTTTGAAACCTGGACTCAGGGTGAAAAAATCCGAAAACGGCTCTCGTTTGGCTTCGTATGGATGGTAAATACGGATCCGTATCGATGATGTCATCGCCACACCCCTCTTTTACACCCTCTCCCACGGCCGCTGACGCACACAACTGCGGTGAAGCTAAGCGAGCATATCCCATCTCCATGGTCAAACCAGCTCACTTCATCTAAATACTGTGTCTCTGCTCCCTGACCCTTCCCTCTGGATTCTACACAAGATATATAGCTAACGTTATTGAACGGATTATAGTAACTTTTACCACGGCTTATTGTAGAAAGGCTACTGCAAGAAAAACGTATAGATTATTAAAAAGACATCATTCATGGATCATTGATGTTTGTTTGACTGCCGATGTTAAAGCTAGCTAATCGTTTTGGTACGTGTGGACGGGGCCTCACTCTGGGGTGGGCATTGACGAGGCCCCGACAACTACGGGGGTGTGGGAGGTGTGGCAGA
This sequence comes from Perca schrenkii, assembly GCA_025617405.1. Lineage (NCBI taxonomy): Eukaryota > Metazoa > Chordata > Actinopteri > Perciformes > Percidae > Perca > Perca schrenkii. The sequence continues at coordinate 9,364,455 of CM046795.1, forward strand.
AGGGCTGGAGCTGTTGAATGCAGTCACGGGGGATGGAGACATGGCTGCAAGGTCTTTCAAAATGACAGTAGTGGGTTTTTAATACCTCTTTCACACCGCTAGGGTTGTCGATCAGGGTTCAAACCTCCTTTTGGAAATTCAAACCAAGCCAGTCTACATGGGTATATCCCTGGTCATGACAATTCAGAGATCACCTGGGTCAACCCGGGCGCAATGCAAAAGAATTAACTTAAGTGCTAGAAACATCAGTGAACAGTAGAGATGTCAATCTTCCTCTATAATACCATTCGAATTCCATTTGATTTTTTTTTTTTAGCTGAAAACTGTTGTTTGAGTTTCTCAGAGTACACTTTTTAAGCATCTCACTGCCTTTCTAAAGCTGTATCTGTCTCCACTCCTAAACCCCTCTTCCTTCACCAACCTTAGCTGTCTGAGTTTGGCTGTAAACCAGTGCTTGTTATTGAACCACTTAGTGGTGCGTGTTGGTATAAAGCTGTCCTCACCTAAACTAATATGACCCCACAGCCTCTGTGTGCTCATCCAAGCTGTTAGCAGTCCTGAAAACATCCCATCTGTGCAGTCCAAACACAACTGAAGATCCACCACAACTTCACTGGTCCACTTCTTAGATCATTTCCTCACAACAGGTTTCAAAAGTTTTAACTTCTGCCTGTATGAGGGAATCAGGTGGACGATGGCATGGTCTGAGTGACACAGTGCAGCACGGGTGAGTGCGTGATAAGCATTGCTGACTGTTGTGTAACAGTGATCCAAAATATTCTCCTCTCTGGTTGGACATTTAATAAACTGTCTGTATTTGGGTAGTTTGTGACTGAGGTAACCTTTGGTGAAGTCACCGCGGAAAGTAACAAGGGAATCCAGCACACCACGGAAAAATCTCATTAGTAAGTGTTTCACTACAATATGGATACTTACTGAAATTCTATAGCAAGGCAACTGGAATGATGTTCCCCAAAAGACTTGAGTGCAATTAACAACACAGACGGTTCGCAGAAGAATTAAGAACAAAGAAAGTACCTAAATTATCATCCATTCACAAAGAAAGGTAAAGTTGCTAATGTTTGTAGTTCATATACCTACCATTTCATCTTTGTTCCTAAAGCCAGTGAAACACAGCGACAGGTTAAGCATTGTAGTGGAGTAGAGAGGACGACATGAAAATTGTAGAGGCTGTGTGGAAGGGAAAAAGCAAAAATCAAAAAGTACATACATTAAGTACAAAATTACATTTGAAAACCTTTAATGCAATTGTTTTTTGTTTTTACCAATATGATTAAAGTGCCCATATTATATATTATTTTTCTGGGATTTGGGGTGTTATTTTTGTGTCTCTGGTGCTTCCACACGCATACAAACTTGGGAAAAAAAACATCCATGCTGTTTTGAGTGAGATACGGGTTTCTGAATGTCTTTTGCCTTCAGTCTCCGGGTGAACTGTTCAAAATCTGCAGGGCTTTCTACGTCAGCAGCCGAGACGAGGTGGCTAACCGTAGCATGCTAGCGCTAGCATGGTAGCTCGTTCTCAATGGCAAAACCCTGCTACAACACACACTAGTTCACCATAATCTACAAAAGAATTACTTACATGTCCCTGTTCTGCAGGTATTCCACGCAAAGTTGGAAGTGCGCTCTCATTTAGAAGAAGTATCCCGGCTAATCCTGCCTTGTACTAACTGAAGTTGTAGAAACAAACAGCTAGGTGATGTGATCCTTACCTAGCTACTGTGCATGTGCGCCTCCCAACAAAGATGGGATAGAAGTGTGATGCCTCACCCTGTAGCTAAAACAGAGACCTGAACACACAAGGTGAAAAGAGGATCTGCAGCAATGTGCAGTACAACAAAAATAGTGTTTTTTTGGAAATTAAACCATGTAAACCTATTCTGGTACAACGTCAAAATACAATTATGAACCTGAAATGAGCATAATATGGGCACTTTAACAATTCAATGAAATTCCTGCTTACTCCAACACCTAATAGTTTTGCCTGACTGGTCAGAAACTGCAAAATGGCCTAAGACAATTTCTTCTGTTATCAAGAGATATACTTCTTTATTTTGCAATGCAGTCTAAACGTGCGTTTATGTGTGCCGTCTTCAGCTAACAAATGTGCCGAGCGCTCTATTTGATAGAAGCCACAGTCAGGACACATTGTTGATGTTCGACATTAGCATCCTAGTTGAAGTCTCTGTCAGACAGACAGCTCAGCAGGCAGAGGCCAGGGCCATCTCTGGTGGGGCATCCCCACATGAAAAACATTTGTCTGATGGAGATTTTAGAGTAAAAGTGTAAATTCTTCATTTAAATTTCAGTTAGAGTGGTCGCTCGTCAACCACAAGATTGGCGGTTCAATCTCAGGCTGATTCGGCCACACGTCAAAGTGTCCCTGAGCAAGACACTGAACCCCAAGTTGCTCCCCGGACGCTGTATGTATACCTGTCCACTGCTCCTATTCTATTCAGGGATGGAAATTAGCACCAGCCAAATGTGGGTGATTGTGTGCAGTGGCGGGTGAATTTGCACAAGCTACCAGCCACAGTGGTGGGTAAATAAACGCAGCATACTGTTTCACTCGGACACTTTTAGAGGAGACACAGCTTTATTGGTTAGCTTATGACAAGAAAAGCCTGACAATTTCTGTTTGTTATGTAGTCAACACGAGTCAGATGTCAGACAGGACGCCCTTATAGTTGCGACTGCGAGCTCGGCAAGCAGGCCGCCTGTACATGCGGCCATGTTGCAGGCAACGCAAGATGGCCATCCCTCCTCCTGTCTGAATCCTGCGTGAGGCTGAAACATGATAAGCCATGCCTGAATCTCCAATGTTTTTAGTCATCTAAATGCGCGGTTGTTTTACCGGTCAACCTGAGGTAGATGCTAGAATGTAGTCAAACGAGTCTCAACCAAGCACAAGCATGAGCAAGGTAGGCCGGGCCAGGCTAGATCCAGAATTGCTCAATGAGGGAGAAAGGGTAGATGCGCTTCCAGCCCATTTTGGACTTTAAATTTTACTTTTTATGTGGGTTAACAATGTTAAAAAAATATTGATCATAACACAGTAGTTTATATACTTTAAAATGTGTCTGGAGGGGGACTTTAGGTTATAATGCCACTGCCCTATGTAATAGTTTCTCTTCTTTTTGGTGTAGCTCCTGTTCAAGTATGATCTGATAAAGTATGAAATGGTGAAAGATAAACCAATAAAAGATCAGAATGGAACTGGGGATGAGGTTGGGTGGAGGAATGTTTTAGTTTAATCTGCCCAACTCATTAGGGCTAAATGTAACTTCATGTTTCGTGTATGGGTTTGTATGAGTGTGCTATGTGTGTGCATGAGAGAGAAAGAGAATGTTAGTATTTTCCTTAAGACTTTACCTTATGACAAACATGCTTGAGTATTGTAGATCTTGTATTATTTTTCAAATGCAATTAAGCACTTGCCGATTAAAAACAAAAAAGGGGGCTGGTAAAAAAGTTGAGTGGCTAGTAGATTTTGAAATCCACCAGCCACAGTGGCAAGTGAACAAACAATTTTTCTATCCCTGCTCCTAATACTTAGCATGGGTTAAATGCAGTAATTAAATTTCACTACAATGTACTGGCAATTGTATGTGACGAATTATGTATGTTGTGAATCAATAACTTACTTCCTCCTTCGCAGCACAGTGTAACACAACAGGAGGCCCAACAATGCGGTTGTCGTGTTTGTAGAGATAGTTGTAGTCAGAAGAATCAAAGTCTGTGAGGACGAACACCGTCTCGAAATCAGCGTCATCTCCATCTCCAAACTCCTGGACGTTGTCCGTCATTATGCAAGGGATGTTAATGTCCTGAATAGGAAGATTTTCAAAACAGAGAAATAATGTAGCGCATGATGGACTGTTAAAGAATGTAACATTCAGTGTGCACAAATAAATCACCAAATACCAGAGAGATAGCTTTGTTGGATGTTGATAATGTAATGAGTAAAAACCAGAGAAAAATTAAAGAATAATACTGGAATTATTTTTTTTGACTGTCAACAAATCCCATTAAAGACCCAAACCAACAAAAAAATTTCCAACTTCCCTATCGAGACTCATACAGAATATGTAGGCTAATTTCCAAAGTTGCATTAGAGGGCTGGTTGGAAGCAGAACTCACAACAACCTAAACATCACATAAATTTGACAGATTATGGACCTATTACGTTGTTATGCTGGTGAATCTAAGTCAAATACTTATTTTCCGTTTAGCTCTGTTTTGATCTCCACTATATTAGACAAAAAAACTTGATTGAGAAAAGCTGTGAGAATAAACATAACTAAAAATTAGCACGCCATAAAACAAAAACAGTGAGTTTAGAAATGCTAAAACACTGTAGAGCTTTCACAAAGTATATAAAGTTATACCTACACACTACTAAAACTGCATGATTTTTTCGGGAGTTGAGTGACTTTCTCTGTTAAGAGTATCTTGTGGTTACTATTTTGTTTTTTTAATTTCACGTTTTACTTTAATAAAATTGTAAAAATCAAAGTATGAGTATATTAAATATCTGTAGCCATCAAACAATAGCAGGGGTGATATGTACATTTCCAAATTAATTACGCACTGTAGCGGTAACTATCTATTATTTGTACATACTAATTACCCTGATGCTTCCACAGCACATTACCATTAGGCTACCATGCTGTTCAGTGATGTGTCAAAAGAGGACAAGCATTACACAAGCTTGGCTAGAAATATTAAAAGACTTAGTAAGGACAATTCAGGATTTTCTGGAATAAGATATATTAGCCTTTGGATACAGAGACAAAACTTGTTAGTTGGAAAAGATTGTTGGTTTCGGTATTTTTTTTAGATTTATTGACAATTGTAAAAATATGGAATCCTCAAGCTTTAATTCGAGACCAAATATTTGCATCTTTTTAATACCAAACTAGTTCCCCACTGAAATGTAAGCTAGTAAGTACACTGCAACACAAGAAGCATTAATCAAACCATAACTGATTTGAATAAGAAAGGTTGGTGCCAGTAAGCGTTTTTTTAAAAGGATTTTGATTGAGAATTTCATTGTTATTTTGTGAAATATGTTCTTTGTGTCAATGAACCAAGGTCAGGGGAGCTCTGCCAACATCTTAAATCCATCAAGAAAAATATGTGTAAAAGAGACTGCACTACACGATCATTAACTCTTACAAATACAGTACAGACAATCAAATGATCTCTCTCTTTGTGCCATACAGAAACCATACTCAGTGCTGCATCAATTCTGCCAGCTCAGAAGAGAGAATTAGTTACTCTGAATAAGAATAGATTGGTTGAATCCATGGCTTAAATAAAAGAGGAAAAATTAAATCACAAACTGTCAGGCTGCTTATTGGCAGAGCTCAAAGTGCTGGAATGGGTGAAATGTTTGTGCTAACTGTAAACCTGCTAATAAAACCAATTACCTCATAAGAGACAGAGACACACACACACACACACACACACACACACACACACACACACACACACACACACACACACACACACACACACACACACATTGCTTTGGACACCCGTGTTAATAGTTTAAAAGGGGTGATAGAATGCAAAACCGATTTTACCCTGTCATAGTTGAAAAACGACAGTTTGGAGGGTAAATAGGACATACATAGAACCTCAAAATCCCATTGACACATCTTTCCTCTGCAAATCTCACAATTTGAAACTGCTGCTGAAAATGGGCAAATCTCAACAAAGCTAAAAGTTGACGTCAACTTCTCAACTCCTCCTCATTTGGCTCTAGTCTCTAGTCTTTGTCACGCCCCAACATTTACATAGGCTACACAACTGACCCGAAGTCAGCTAGTCTTCTGAATCTAGGTCACGCAGATCCCTGAAATTGTATACATTGTTCATCTACTATTTTACCACTAAATTCACTTCTGAGACTTTTTTTATGCGAGAAATCAACTATGTAAAGCTCAAATATGGGCCATTTCACGAAAATGTATGGCTAATTGCAAATTTGGTAGGACAGTATCGGACTTCATGAGCTCCACAATCTGCAAGGGACAGGCGGCGGCTGCTGCTGCTGGGCGGGTTTGCGGCCTTCTCTGTCGGCCTCTCCCCCTTCACAGACCTGCTGAGCTGGAGTTCTGTCAGGATCTCACAAAGAGCTGCGCTATGTAGGACTTTAGAAAGAACAAAGTTTGGAAGTTTTTCAAGGATATTGAAAATTAACCACGGTCGTAAATGCAGTGTTCCAGATTGTACGGAACGGAATAGCCTACTGGCCCAGAGAAAGGTGTTTACAACGAGTATATCGGACAATGGAGCGGGAGTTGTGGATCTAACGCAGCGCAGCAGAGGCACTGGCAGAGGACATTGCAGGGGTTCACTCTCCGCTCCCTGCGCTTACTAGCTATTAGGTGAGTTGTGATTCTTTGGTGGAGGTTTTTTATGTCCCAAGGGTAACGTTACAACTGCACTAGTTATAATGAAAGTGTCGAAACTGTGTGTGTGTGTGTGTGTGTGTGTGTGTATAATATGAGACTCCAATGTATGCGTGTGTGGGTCATTCAACCAATCAGCGTGCATCTCATCTAAATATTCATGTTTGGAAGAAAAGCTCTTGTTCTTGTTCAAAATAGGGCCATATTCACAGGGTAGTTAATGGCCTACAGAAAAAAACTTGGGCCATTTTTAGCCCAACCAATGTTACATACCCTATTAGGAGACCTTAAGGAACATAATATAATCATTCTATCACCCCTTTAACATTTTTGGCAAAACACTTATTTGCTTTCTTTCTAAAAGGTGAGATGAGCAGATTAATACCCTTAGCGTAACACCTGGAGCAGGGTAAAACAGCTAGCCTGGCTCTGTCCAATGTTTAAAAATATACCTACCAATACTTCTACAGCTCACTAGGGAACATGTTATGTCTTGTTTGTTTAATCTGTACATAAACAGAAATGTAACTAGAGTAAAGCCCAATCCACATTGGACAAGTATTTATCTTAGGACCTCAAATAATTAGTAATAATTGTGGAGGTCGTGTGTGTGCTCAGAGGTACCCTGGTAATACTAGTCCCGTGCAAATATGGCTTAAGAGTCTACAGCCATGCTTGTAAGGCTTTAAAAGTGCACTATGAGTTCCTGCATGGTTTCAGCACAATTTCATTTTTGTCTCAAATCGTAGGCATCTCTCCTTGATCCGTTAGCCGCCTGCCCCCTGAATACACTGTGAAAAAGCCCAGTCTCGGGAGACAACACAGGAGTCGTAAACGTCAAAACACTAGGGGCACAGGCTGTGCACCAAAATACAAAACCATGTTCCAGCCAATCACCGACAAGATGGTTTGGGGAGGGGGTGGCGGTTAGTGACAGTTAGGCAACGTCCACACGTACCAAAACGATTTTTTTTTACCCGTCTTCCCTGGATTTGTTTCAAGAATAGTTGCGTCCAAATGAATCCACTTGTAAATGACTCAATACGCTACTTCATATGCCAGGCCTATAGGCGGCGCTGTTTCTGCTACAGAAATTCACCAAAAAACGGAGAAGAAGAGCATAGTCACTTCACTTCCGTTCACTTCCCATCATACTGTCTATGATCATAACATAACTAGCTAGGTTATAACGTTCTCTTAATACATCCGTGGACTATAATAACTTTCACCATTGCTCATTTTATAAAGGCCTTTGTTTATATTGTATAATGTGCTGTTGGATTGCTTTTTATTTTGCAAGATTGCAGCGCTCTAGCAGCGAGCTAACGTTAGCGCGCTAACGTTAGCTATCTCTAACATCGGCAGTCAAACAAACATCAATGATCCATGAATGATGTCTTTTTAATAATCTATACGTTTTTCTTGCAGTAGCCTTTCTACAATAAGCCGTGGTAAAAGGTACTATAATCCGTTCAAGGAGTTTATAAGCAGACAGATTAGCTAGCTAGTTGATAAATTGTCTACTTCCACTTTATAAACAGATAGCCATAGTAGCTAACGTTAACGTTACTTCACTGCTGGAGCGGTCAGCTACTTTAGCGATGTTTAACGTTGACTACATAACGTTAGCAATATATCTTGTGTAGAATCCAGAGGGAAGGGTCAGGGAGCAGAGACACAGTATTTAGATGAAGTGAGCTGGTTTGACCATGGAGATGGGACATGCTCGCTTCACCGCAGTTGTGTGCGTCACTGGCTGTGGGAGAAGGTGTAAAAGAGGGGTGTGGCGATGACATCATCTATACGGATCCGTATTCACCATCCATACGAAGCCAAACGAGAGCCGTTTTCCGATTTTTTCACCCTGAGACCTGGTTTAAAAAAAGTGCGTTTTCAGGCGGTGCGTTTGCAGGATTCGTATGGACGGTCGGCCCAAACGATGCAAAACATGTGCGTTTGCACAAAAAAACGTTTCCGTGTGGATGGCCCCTTAGTCATTCATGACAGTTACGGAACATGGGGGGAGGGGCGAGCTTGCAGGAACTCATACTGCACCTTTAACTGGAGATGCGGCATAAAAGTCCTGGCCAGAGGGATATATTGTTCCCACAAAAAACTAATCCTAACTATAGCTCAAAAACATGAAATTGTTATCAATCTTCAACTCACTCTCAAAAAAGAAAGCTAATTTACACATTTCACAAAATGCTAAACCATTTTTTTAACAGGAGAAGACGCTCAAAAATCAAAAGCTTCAGGTGCATTGCTATTGGATGAAATCTTGTTTGCAAACAGATTTTCATGGGAGTGCATGCAACTTTAACAGATGGAAATGACTATGAAGCTAAATGGAAAGCCTTTTAAATTACTTTAATATTACTTCTTCTACAGTCTAGAAACTTGCATTGATATTTAAGTACAAATCTCTGTTAAAGAGCGATCACAATAGTATTACTATAAGTATTACATAACACACATTTAAAAATTCACCCACAAATACATTCACCATCAGTAAATTTGCCATGCACAATGATTAAGTGAGTACCCAGCGTGAATTAGACCCATGCGGCACTTTCCCCAGTTCCCATCAAAGTGACACACAGAGGAAGACACTGTACTGTACCATATTGACTATAGATTTTATCATCATTTTCTCCTCTGCGCCTGCATCGCCTTCTCTTATCTTTACCACTGGTACCTCCATTACTCTGATGGCCTGTAAAAACCAATCAGCAAGAAGTGGATGTCAAACACAGGCATTTGGAAGGAGGAGAGCAGAATAAAAAGAGGGGAAGGACAGAAATTTGAGAGAAAATGAGAAACCGAGAAAGCTAGTGACAAATTCATACAAATTAATCCCAGGGATTTAGGCGAGGAAGAGACCGGAAGGGGTCTGTGTCTTTGCAAAGTCTAAAGAAAAGTGACTTCAAATAAATCAAGCTTCACAGGGGGTCTGCTGGGGAGGAGGAGAAATGTCTCCTTAAAGTTAATATAAAAGTTCAAATCCCAGGGGGAGACACAAAGAGAAGGGGATGTGAATAAATGGGGGGGTGGGGGGGCTCTTTTTCTATTTGCATAAGCAATGGCAGCCAGCGGTCAGCCAGGCAATCAGGACAGCTCTGATGGAGCAGTCAACAGATGTCTTTGGATGTGGCTGCGCTGAATGGCAGGGAGAAATAGAGGATTTAGGCAGGAAGACTTCAGAATTAACAGGGATAAGATCATGTGACCGACGGATCGCATGGCTGCTCAGAAGTGAAGCTCTTTGCCCCATCTCTGCATTTTCTTTAAAAACCAGGTATATTCTTTTTTTACTCTACGTCAACTGTTTCATTTATCACCCCGGTAACTTAGTGAAATGCCTGTAGGAGCGAAAAAGCAGACCCAGCTGCCGTTTACCCGGGCAAAGAATTCTGCCAACTCTGCTAACATGGCATCGGCTAGCGAGGTTTCGGATGCTAACGCGGACATATGTATGGAGAAGGCCATGGCCAGGGTTCTGGAAAGACAACAAAGTGGGCTTCCGTCAGTGTTCTGCATCGCAGTGAAGGAAGCGTTAGCAAAAATTGACACCTTGCTTCAACACATCAGGACAGAGCTGGAGAGGCAGGGAACTACAGTAAGATATTTAATACAGCAAGATAAGGACAGGCGCAGAAGGACAGGAGACAGATGAGAAACACGGTGAAAGCCTACATTGATGACCAGAGGAAATTTGAGTTAAAGTTGGCTGAATAGATCCAGAATAAATAACATCCGAATCATTGGGCTGAAAGAGGGCAGCGAAAAAGACGACCCAGTTGGATTTTTGCAACAACAGTTGCCAAAGTGGATCCACTCCTTGCAGAACAGGGCTACCATCGAAATTGACAGGGCACATAGAATCTACGGCAAGGGGACAGCAACACGCACGCCGATTCTCAGGTGTCTGAGATACCAGGACCATCGGGCAATTATTCAGGGGGCGAGACAGGCACAGCAGGAAGGCCCAATTCGTGATTCCAAAGCAACGCTGCGCTTTAAGCCTGACTACAGCGCTCTCACTGTCTAACGCCAGGGATTTATAGGACTACAGCGTAAGCTACATGCTAAAGGCATCCCAAACTTTCTCATTTATCCGGCAACACAGAGTAAAACACGGAGGGAGAACATTCACATTCACTGCACCCGAGGAAGCAGAAAAGTTCTGTCGGAATTTGGATATGAAGGAAAGAGACGTGACACCCGCGCTGGATGCTTCGCGACCGGATTGGGAGCTGTCACCAGGCTGGAGGGCGTGGGGACCTCCGGTGCTGGAAGCGAGCGGGCGGACCCGACGACTGTGGATTAGCGTATCAGGAACACTGTAAGTTTAACCGTGGACACTGCATGTAAGTTTGGCAACCTGACTTTTAAAGGAGTGTTTGATGAGGCTGAAAACATGACTGAAATGGACTGCTCAATTTACACAGCCTAAGAACATGATAAACACTTATCTTATAATCTATACTTACATCTCTTACATGGTTTGTTACCCACATACTCCTACACAGCTGATTTGTTTTTAATAGCTTATTTCAGAACTTAATAGATGGTTGGGACTTAGTTTTAAGGTTTTTTTTGTAACATTGCTCATGTTTAACATAAGAAAGCATTAGACCTGTTTCAGTTAACCTGTGACTTTAGACAGGAGGGGCAGTTTTGAGCTGAGTTTTTGTGCACCGGATTGAAAAGAGAGAGGCAAGGATTGCGGAGTTGGAAGAACGTTGTAAATCATTAGAGAAATCTCTTGTTGTGCATTTGTGCCTCTTAATAGACACAAAATGCAATTAAAATGTCTGTGCAACATGAACATGGACCTTACATGACAACAAGATGCGTTTTCAACTCAGACATTGTTTAAATTCACCTATTAGCTGCTAGCTGCTGTCTGGGATGAGTGAGTGTGTTCAGCCGGGCTACGGTAATAATCCTCACAACGCAGTTCCTTGAGTTTATTTGTAGCATATTTATCCATTTTGTGTGTGATCCATCTGGCATTGGCGAGTACCCAGATAGCAAAAAATATCCGCAGGGCTTCTTTTTGCCGCCGGCCCTAAGCTGTCGGCTATAGGTGCGTCCCGCTGGCGGGGATGAAACGTTTGCCGCCGAATACGTCTCTCCCATTTCTTGCGAGATGCCGCCGGCGAACAGCTGGCGGGCCGACTGCTTCACTTTCTCTGGCGGTTGCCTCTGTCTAATGGACCGCGGCCGGCTGGTGGCAAGCCGCTTTGAAATACAAGGCTACTCTCAAAATCGACCAGCCATGTTGGTTTGGCATGTTGGGAGTTAGAGTGGAACCGACAGCGTTTTAACTAATTTTCACATTTGAAGCGATTATAAAATCATAATAGCTTAGGCTATATGTGAATTACATCAAATAGTTTTTTTGCTCCAAAGCCAATAGGGTTTATAACAGATTCTTGACTTTTGATTCCATGATAAGGTAAGGTTTAGGAAATGACATTTAAATTACTTTGAAACTCTGAAGCGATTATACAGTAATATATGTAAAATATATCGAATTATTTTATACACTTTGGTGAAAATTGTTTACATTTCTTTGATTTATGCACATCTGAGACACACACTAAAAACTCCTGGTTTATTTCTTCAACCCAGTTTCTGGGTTATTTATGTTGGGTTAAAATCATGGGTTATTTTTTCAGAGAGTAACCATTTTCTGGGTTATAGGGTTGGCTTTCTCTCTCTCTCAATGTATTTTTTATTATTATATTGTCATGTCAACATTTATAATATGAACAATCACACTTATGTGTTGTGTACATTATGATAAAACAGTATCACCATTTGTAGGAGAAATAAATTGACACACCCTCTAAACATGGATATATTAACTAAGAAGTAGAAGAAATAAGTTCATATATTAAACCCTTGCTCCTATAACACACATTAGTCTGCCAGAAATTCAGAAGAAGAGGAAGAAGAAACACCTCCTGCCCTCTCTACCCCCGTAAAAGAAGAACGCCCCCCCTCCCCCGCAGTTGTTGGAATTTTGAATTTTCTCACAACAGTCGTTGGAAATAACCGTCGCTTCGCGCTCGATCCGTTTTGGCCTGTGCTTCTTTGGTGCAACTTCATCGTGTATTCAAGGTAAGCGAGTATTTTCACTGTTGATGTAACGTAAACTTTTCTGTGTCCATGTCCCCGTTGCTAGTTTAGCACCATTTGCTGAAATAAATGACCATGGCTTAGCTAGTTGCTACGTTGAGACTAGCGTTAGCCGTGGTAGCCAATCCTGTGGTTGGCATGTAGCCACGGCTATCGCGACGCAACACAATAATTGACTAGCTAATTTTTACCAGCTGTGCCGTGCTTATCATATTATACAGTGCTCTACTGGTTGAAGTAGTGAGAGTTAGCTAAAGAAGCGGGTCAAGTCTTCGAATTGTTGCTAACCTCTAGCTATATTGCTATGTTTTCTCCAGGTTATTTTGAATGGACAGCTTTGTCGCTTATAAGCTAACTGACTGGCAGCTGTCTGAGCTGACAGAGAATGTTAGAGGTGAGCATTTTACTCTTACTGCCCTGACATAATCTCTCTATACCTAAACATTTTTCTTTAATGGGGCTTGAATGTGTCGGTGGAAGATTTTGTAAAAGTCACAACTTCTTCGACAGTGGGGTAGCTATGCATATCCATATAACCCTTATAGTTAAAGATACTTGTGCCTTGAAATTCAATGTCTCTGATATTTTCAGATTATCTTACTTCTGGAAATATTTAAATATCTGGAAATTTAAATCTGTTATGTCACTTGTTTGTTTATTTACTGAAAGTGTTTTTTTTTACATTTACAGGCCATCCACAAACATAAAAGAGGCCCTGGCGCTATCATTGGTTCAGACATTCCCTGAATGATGGATCAGACATTGGCTATGTGAGTTTAATTATCTTGGTTCATATGGAATTTGATGCTGATTTAAAACTTTTTTACACACAAAGATGTGAATGCACTATAATAAGCAATGGTGTCTAATGAGATGAAGCGGTCATACGAGACATAATATAGTGTATGTGTACATTTTCTTTAATTTTGCTTTTAACCCTTATTTCTCTTATCAGTACCTGATGTGTGTTATCTCTACTGCTAAACTTTGTAAAAGATTAAAAATGTCCCTCTTAGATATGGAAAGTTCTGTCTTTTTTTCTTCCAGGAAATATGGTATTTATTTATTTTATTTTATGTAGATTTCCAGAGACTCCAGAATGAAAACCAAGCTCTGAGGGAGGACAACCACGCCCTGAGGGAAAGCAATGCATGAGCAGGTGAGAACATGCACTCTTTCTTAAATTTTACTTTTTTTGTGTGTAATGTAGGTTCAAAATTACCATATGCCTTTCATTTTGTAGCTTCGGATGACAGCGGCTCACTTCAAGAGCAGGTGAAGCAAGTTGGGACAATGTTGAAGACGTTTGCTTGCACTTGGCAATCAGGTAAACTTGCAACTACTTTATTCTTTTATTCTGGGAACCCCTGTAGGTGCAGATCAGACCCTAATGCTGCGACGTCTTGGAGAGTTTGGCGATGTGCGTAGCATGGACAACAAAATGGAAACTATGCAGCAACATTTCAGTGCCAATGTGTCTGTTGGAGAGCCACTGATGAGGCGGTCCAACGTTACGCGTTACCTGAAAGGAGCATCTGACCGTGAAGGCGGAAAAAGGCACCGCACAGCTGAGAAGGACCCACAGCCGACCCCTTAAACCTAGGCTGACTACTGACAACCCCTTATTACTGACAACTGGAACACTTTCTTTATCCTGCAGTCAGTAACATCAAGAAGCCAGAAGTGCCAGACTACACGCACCCAATCCACACTATTCACTGTGGAAATTATTTTTTCTTCTTCTTTTTTTTTTTTATTCCCCATGACCCTGCCTTGAGGGCAGCGCCTTGGATGGATATGGGATGGTGAGGTTGTTTGTCCTTTATACAGGCGCACGAGGGATCACTGAAGTTATGCCCATTTTGCGCTGCCTCATTCTGGAGATCCCGTAGTCAGGCTTGAAAGACTGATTATCATTACTTAGACTGTCCTGCAATTCTCAGCCCACTACCTCACGCAGACCCCAACCACTCCACACATTCTGATTGGCTGTGTTCTCTACAGCCAGATTTCCTGCTGTTAATTGTGTTTGTTCCCACTTGTTGTCATGTGTAAATTGAATGTCAAAATGTATCTTACCTGGTATCCTGCACATTCTTTGATACCAAAGATCTCAATTACTTCCTATACAACTTGCTGCTTATTTCATTGTTACAGTGCTTAACTATTCTATTTATAAATATAGCTTGTAAATCCTAGATTATACCTCTAATACTTGATATCTGCTCATTATCTGTTCTGGTACCAAATATTTTACTTAACGTGACTTTAGTATTGGCTTATTTCATTCAGTCAGTGCTTAACAATGGTATTATAGTTTGTAAATCCTATTTCATACCTGTTACTTGATATTGCACATTAACTAGTACCAAAATTCTACTTTCATTCCATCAGTGTGCTTAACTGTTATTCTATTAAAAATAGCTTGGAAATCCTATTTCACCAAATATTCTACTTACTCTGTTTTTAACATTTGCTTTTTTCGTTTTGTCACAGTGCTTAACTTTTATTCTATTGTTAAATAGAACTTGTAAATCCTTGTCACAAGTCAGCATTGCAGTTATAATGGTCTGTTCTACTACTGTTTTTACCTCAGTATGTATGTAAGTGTAAATATATAATATATATGTGTGTGTATTTAAGTGATCTGACACGTCTTGTTTCAATGACAGTTACTGTACTTTGAAATGTGGAATTAAAACGCCGAATGGAAATTTGTCTGGTTTGATCAATCGTTATTCTTGATAAACTGCATGCTATGAATATTAAATATAAATAAATGAATATATATATATATATATATATATATATATATACACACAATAAGCGGCGGCAGATCGCTCGAAAATAGCGTTTGCCTCCGACGGGCCACCTTTGGTATAACGGCGGCGGAACGGCAGTTGGCCCGCGGGCCGGCCTCGGAACGAAGGCGGTAGGAAGGCGGCAGCCGCTTTTAAAAAGCGGCTGC